>CAJUYG010000104.1:167347-256176 GCA_910591675.1 Galerucella calmariensis | reverse complement strand
AATTAGGGTTTATTACTCCTCGTACTTTCTGTACAGACTATAACAGGATACTGCAATTAAGCATATATCCAGTAGGTACTTGTTCAACGAATTATACGATCCCATAGTACAAAGGCCAGACATGCTCGAGGAAACTAGTGTGCGTAGTAGGCGACTGCGCATCTCCTCATCAATACATTCTGTCACTGGCGAGACCAACACGCCATTTTCTGTTGAGCTCCAGTCAGGTAAACATGGCTGTCACTGTTGATTCTCCTGCTATGGGTGAATTGCTAAGTGTTATTCGTTTATTGCAAGCAGAAGGTAACTGTACAGAGAAAATGTATCGCAGAATGAGTCGAGTGTATGGAGAAATCTTCATGAGTGATGGTGTTGTTCGTCAATGGTATCGAAAGCTTAAAGATGGCCGAACTGATGTACATAATGAAGGGGGTCAATAACGCAAGTCTGTGGTTACAGACAACCTTGTTCAATGAATTGACCAAGTAATTAAGGGAAATCGAAGGTTCACCATAAGTGAATTAACAGTGAAATTTCCAAAAGTTTCAATATCAACCCTTTATACTATAGTGACTGAACAATTGCGCTATAGAAAAGTTTGTGCTCGCTTGGGACCAAAAAGGTGTACAGCTTGTGGAGTTTAGGCAGCCGGGAACAACAATCAATGCAGATTATTATTGTGAAACTTCGCGACGCTTACGGAGAGCTATTCAATTGTTCTGCTCCTTGACAATGTCCGTCCTCACAGCGCGCAAGTTACCCAACAGCTCCTGCAGCAATTTAAATGGGACATTTTTGAACACCCAGCATATAGTCCCGACCTAGCGCCAAGTGACTTTAATCTTTTTCCCGAACTGAAGCAGTGGCAAATGACTTGGAACTCAAAAACACCGTCACAACTCACTCCTAATCATTAATGGCAACATTTTATGAGGAGGGTATTGCAAAGCTTGTTCACAGATATGATAAATGTCTCAATCGTCAAGGTGATTATGTAAAGAAGTAACCTGCATTGTACATTACTCCTGATAACAAAATCTTTTTTGTATATTCACCCGCCTTTTCTTTATAGCCTATCGGAGGTTGAAAAAAAAGCCCTCGTACTTTCAATTAGAGCTCTAGTTCATTTGTGACGCTCAGTTGTGTTTTGAATAGTTGCTTCCACAGTGACAGTCACTTTTTTGTTAAAATTGTTTTTAACTCTCGCCATAAATCCCCGAATAATTTACAGTTATTAAATATCAACTATTTTAAACATGGTTTTCCGAAGGTCCTGAAAAGTAATGAGAAGCACTGGACTTGTGCAAACAGAATGTACAAATCATTTGTTCTCATTTTGGCGAATATAATGAATGTTAAACAGTTACAAAACATGTACAAGAACATTTTCATGATGTAGTTTTGCAGGACTTAAAACGCCAAATCGTTAAGTTTTGTCGCGGATTAACTCAGAAAATCTGCAGCTGTTATACAGTTTTTTTATCTATAAACCATTTTTAGTTCAAAATTGCGCGTTTGTGATTGCTGGAAATTAAGACGAGGAGAATAGTCGTGTGAATCTAATATTCAGATCTTGGAAAAAGGCACTAAAATTCATTTGGATGGTAGATTTAACTATTGTTTGCTTTTTTTCAGTTATTATCTCATGTTATTTTGTTTTTCAACCCATCAAATTATAATAAAATTATTCTCTATTCACTAATTTAGGTACACTGCCTCCCGATCGACATGTTTCTGTACTCAATTGCTTTCCGGGAACGAAATTGCCAATAGATAACAGGTAATTTGAAAATGTCGAGAACAAAATACCATATGGAATTTAGGCAAAATACGAGCTAGATCCATACTTTCATTTTTTATTGCAATTAATATCGAGAACTTGGAAAAGGTGTAGGTACCTATGGATAACAATTCGATTACGCAAAATATATAAAATATTATTATGGAGTTATTGATGGTTCTAATTACCTCCATACTCCGTCAGATCGATGGTGGTGTAGGTATGAGGTGGTAAAGTAGTCAACCATAAGCTGTTATTAGTGTCTAGCCATCTATATTTCATCCACTAAATGATAATTTTAATATTTCATTGTTTCTGTTCATTGTTTCCATCATACCTACTTTCGACCACAGATAACATTCTTTTAGATGGAAAACTGACCCGTGGTGCCATCTATTTGTACGGGTGGCGCCACCTTGGGAGTCCTATCAGTAGCTCTAACACAAATCAGATAGTTGTAAACTTCGCTTTCCAATATTTCATTTTAAGTTACTCAACATTAGATTGATATTACAATAATAACAATCAAATAGTTAAGCTGAATTAATTGAAATGTCAAAAAAGGACCATACAATGCGTGAAGTGGGAAAAATAGAGCAATAATCATCAAGCTTACATATTTTATTTAATACAAAAAAGTATACAATGGATGAAACATTTTTTTTAATATTCCAAAGACAAGCATGAAGAAAAATGAATGGGTAGGTATACTTCAACGAAACTTCTTTCCAGCCAAACTTAACGTTGTTCTCTATAGCTGGGAAGCTTAAAACTGTATAGAAAAATAACTTATCCAATATTCTGTTACTTTTTATTTAACGAAACATGTTTTTCTCATAACTTAAAAAATAGTTCTCAAAAACATAAACTGGACTAATAACCTAGTCAAAGTACACATAAAACCTCTCAAATGATACAAAAATCTTGAAAATTCAAAATTGAGTATTTAAAAGGGTTGTGTTTAACATGAGAAAAACTTTACGATGCTAGGCATGCAATTTTCCGGAATATCGTTGAGTAAATTTTTTTTGTTTTGTTTTTTCACTCTAATCGTTTGAATATTGGAAACACAGAAAAACGTTTGAATCAAAAATTGTAGCTAATACAATTATCTACAAATTTTATTTAAAAAATTGTTCTGTAAAAATAGTGGTAGTCAGTTCGCGGTTATGCGCGAACGACCTTTGAGCCAAATTTATCAACCGCTCGACTTAAAAGTTAATAATTTTGGGCTCATAACATTCTGAAGAAATAAATAAACACGTGTAAAATGTAGATAGAAATAGAAATGTGGATAGAAATAGTTTCAAATTTTGGAAAGTAGATTTTCTAGCCGTTAGATCAGTTTATTTATAAAAAACTAGATCTAAAAAGTCCTCCTGTTAATCACAACCCTTTTAAATGCTCAATTTCGAGTTTTCAAGTTATTTGAATTTTTTGCAGCATTTCACGTATATTTTGTGTACTTTGACTAGGCTATAAAACGTTAGTATGTAGTTGTTAGGTTGAAATATTAGCGCTGGAGTATGTGGAGGTAGCTGCCGGCGTTACAGTTCTCATTCTGGTTCTCATTTTATTAGCAATTCCAGTACTGACGGGACACCCTATGTGACAGCACTCTCGCGCGTTCAGAGTGCCACCACAGAGTACACCATCTAACAAGAGGCGAAAGAAAGTAGTTTTCGTGATCGCAAATTTGTGTGCACATGCGTGAATTAATTAGTTTATCTGTCAATGTCAAGTCGACACATCCGTTCATTGCTCTCAGTTCACCGTGTATTATTTCAAGATTAGATTAAAAATGAGCCAATTCTCATTACATACATGAGATGAATAATAAGGTGTTCCTAATTGGGAGGGATGTTCATCAACACTACTATTTTTCTTAGTGTAGTGTTACTTTTCTCAGTGTATCAAGTAGTTTATGTGTCAATGCCTCGACGTATTTCCGCTCAATATCGTGTAAGTCCGACTTCAAAGGCACCGACAAAGCTTTCGTCTCTTCTTAGAAAGTGTACTCTGTGGTGCCACTACCCTGTTTTCCACTCACGCCGTTAGATCGCACTACAATATGATCAATCGCAATGTGAAGGTATCTAAAACCATCAATTGTCTAAAATTATGTTTTCTCGTACTTTTAAGATAAAATATAATGTTTCTGTAATGAACCTGAATAAAAAATACATGTGACTTTGTTTATCTATTATTTTCAATAATTTGACTGAAATAATAACTATTTATTGTTAACAAGTTGTTTTATTTTGTACCCAAGCAATAAGTGTGTGACAATCAGAACATGTCACAAAGAAATGAAGCTAAAAAACGTTGCACTTTTTGATGGCCTTATGATAAAGTAGATCCTTCAGAAAAGTTGAAATCTAATTCGGAAAAACAAGAAAAATTGAGAATCTAATTTAGAAAGGCAAATTGAGAAGAAAATTGATTATTTCAGGAAAGAAAATTCGTACCCAAGCTTCATTAACTGATATTGGAATGAAAGCATGACCTTGTCCTTCTCTTTAACCAACCCAGGCCCCATTCAAAGTACAATATATCAAAGCACCTCTAGTATGAGATACATATCGACTCCAATTTGAAACTGCGGCCAGAGCCAATGGATGGACTCACACACAAATGACGGCTTGATTTAGTGTCGCTTGTGGCGTCGACTCAGCACTGTATTGAAACACCTCTTATGCGATCATCACAGTGAAGCAATGTCGAGCGCGGTTAGTACTTACTCAGAGAAATATGGTCTCAACATTGTCAAGCTCGTGGGAAAATTTGCAGATAAAACTACAATAATCTGCGTAAACCAACCTCGATACACCCTAAGCATCCAGTAATCCATGCGATTAAAATTTCCCTCTCAAAAACAGTAATTACAGGAAGTGTATAGGAAATCAAGTTATTCTGGAATAGTTTATACATATATATCAGTTTCTACAGATATAAAGCAAAATTACCACAAAAACATCCAATATGACATTAAATTCCGCAGTAATCTTCAGCTAGCGAAACAACGACCGAAGCTCGCGATAATTACTCTGTTTTGAGAAGGAACATAATTTGCAAACTTTAAGGAAATTATAGAAATCGGAACAGTGCCCCAGCGATGGTAATTAGTTGCTGTTTGCCAAATTGGCTGCAGTAACCCTCTATAGATAAATGGACAGCCGTTCTTATCATCTGTTTCTGTCTGGACATGGTTAGAATGCGTAAAGAGATATTAAATTACAGCTACTTATATTGTTACTGTTTATAATGGAAATATCAACCAAGTTTTCAACAGTGTTCAGTTTTAGAATTTGTTGGATGTTAGTATGTGCTATTCTCAAGTGACGACTATACTGTAAATGCACAATATGGTTCGATTTGTCCTACTACACTATAAATTATTTTTTTCTACTCTCACACTAGTAAATTCCATATTACCTACTATTTGGTTACTAAGTAAATAGATAGCTATGGATACTGACACGTAATGACTAGCACGTAATAAGAAAAATTACGCTTCAGTTCTAGAAAAACAACAATTTATCACCCAATAGTCCAATAAATGAAGGCGAAAAATACCGTCAACATGGGCATCTGGTCCAGCAAGGAATTTTTTTTTCAATTTGCAGGTAATAGTGGTACATTCAACCCCCAAAATGTCAGGTGCCTGAAATTTGTGGGACGGTCGGAAAATCGGAAAATCAATAATTTTTTATTGTCTAGTTGTCAAATTTTTTCTGTTGTGTCAGTTAGGGATAAAAATTAGTTTCTACTTATTTTTTCTTGACAACGGTAGCTGGAACGCTACCGAAACGTTGAAATAAAGAATTTAAAAATATTGTGGTTTAATTTCCCAAGAAATTAAAAAAAGATTGAATAAGATTAATATTCACTTCTCATAAATAATAATCTTGTAGGAGAGTCTAGGCTACTTTTATCAGCAGATATGTCTCCAGGTTTTTCACCTTGTAGAATATTCTCTGCTTGTTCTTGGTCTTCATAAGAAAGCGGTTGAAACTACGGTTCCAAATCTCCTTCGCCGTTAGGAGCCAAGTGTTTTAAAGACACGGTTGTCTCCCTTCAATCTTCTAGCCGAACTCGGGCGTATTGCGGATTGACATCAATTAGTTCCACTTCTTCTACTTGTGGGTCATATTTACTCGATCGTACATGCTTCTTCATAATGACTTTGTTGAAAGGAACCAGCCAGGAAGGTAAAGAATACGGTTTTACAAAAAATCTGAAAAAAATAAATTATGCTCAAACATCAATAAATCTGCTCGGATATAAAATAGAAAACAATACGATTTCACCTGATCCTGATCGTCTGAAACCTTTGCTTAGTTTACCTCCACCGAAAAGCACCAAAGAACTCGAACGTATTATTGGAACGTTCGCACATTATTCCAGATGGGTATCTAACTATTTCGACAAAGTCCGAAGGCTTCATATTTTGCCTGGATATTAATTTATAATAGTGAATATGATATCAAAAATTACTAATAATAGAAAATAAAGCAGTTTCCATTGGAAATTACTCACAAATTTTAAGATAAAATTCGAATTTCAATGCACTTTCCGACCACAACCCGAGGATTTCCGAACGCTACCGATAATACGTGTGATGTCATATCTCTTGTGTTCACTTATGTCAATATGGCCGGTATTGCATTAGGTTATGAGTAGTTGTGTGTTTATATTGTATTTTAATCAACTATTAATTGCTTCATCGACGTAAAAATATCATTTATATGTTTGTTTGAGACCATTACGTGTTTGTGTGTGCTTTTTTTTATTCCTAAAAGTCAACGTAAAGTGTAAAGTGGACATAAATATTCGATTTTTCCGAGGATATTTTAAAACTCTTGGAAGAATATATTTTATTTACTAGTTCAGTGTTCAGTGACGATTCTTTCATATTTTGTGAGTAAAGATATGGCTAGCGAAGGTTTTGTAAAAGCACAAACAGATAACTTGCCCAAAGTAGACTCATTTATGCTGCTTGAATTTATGAAGTGAAACAGCTGCTTTAATGCAGAGGGAATAAGAGGAGTTGAAGCATTATCGTTAGTACGATTTAAACTATGTATTATTTATATAATATATACCAACCATATTTCGATGTGTGGTCGTAAGAAAATGATGTTATTATGGTTGATTCCTAGACATATAGGTACATAACCTCAAACTATTTAAGAATAAAAATTACCAGTATAGAAGTAGGTACTCACATTAAAATGGTCTTCACAAACAAAAGTAGTAGTATTTGTCGAAATATCGTCTTTGTTTCGACCCATAGCTGGCAACCATAATGCCCTTTTCTTAAGTGTATTTTTGCTTGCGCCACCAGGTAAAGTAACAAATATTTTGTGTGGAGTTTTAATAGACGTTGATTTACACACGGGAACAATGCAATAATTGAAATACAAAGTTCTTTTTTCGGCTTTATCCATTTTTAAGGCTTTCAGAAACAAATTAGGTCACAAGAACTTAGAGCGTGATACACGAATAAGAACGTAAACAAATGACGTCACTCCATGGGGCAGCCATCTTTATGACATAAAGCGCGTTTTGGCGGACTGATAAAGCGTCAATTCCCACCAATAGCAAAATGTATACTTGTACCCTATCCTTCATTCATATTCATTTGGTTCGGATCTTCCATTTTACACAAGAATCAAATAAAGATGACACTTTCTAGGTTATGATAATGAAAATGAAGTTGCTCACAACACGTCAAAATTAAAATTTGCCCTGCTGCAAAGCATATTTTTCTGCTAGCATAATATTAACTAGTAGCTACTGGAGTACGGACTATATAATATAATTTAGTACCATGTTGGTAACCACTTGTTAAAAGAGTTTTTAATAGCTACTTATACGCTGTAACTATAAATAAGGCTGAAAATTGCCTAGACCAGGACTGAAATATTTTGCATGTATAAGCTGGGCAGATTATCCACAGGCAAATAACTGAACGAAAAAAAATAAGGGCCCATCCTCACCTCACTCACTGTATCATGATGGTGACATGTAACGGTTGTCGGGTGTGACTTTAGATTTCAAGCTGCTCAGTTTTTACTGTTAGCCGCAGCCGTTTTTATAGTTTTCCACAGAAACAGTAAACATGCTGCTAGCTTGCTCAAGGAGGAACGGGGCCATTTTTTTGCCTCACCTGGGTATGACCACTTACTGTACTAACCAAGTTCAAGCTAAAACCTGGTTCAAATGTGAATGGTGTGTTGCGCGGTTTTGTTAAGCCAGTTTAATGCTAGTGCAGACCTTGAAATAGTTTAAAAATATATACCAGGATTAGTAAAACCTCGTCAACTAATATGTTGGTGCAACGACCAGTGAGTAGTAAAGGAGACTTTAGAAGACTTCACGTTAGCTATTCATCGCCTTCGATGGTGTCTCTATTCATAAAAAAGTTGTAGATCACTATCCTAGTATCTGGTGAGTTTAAATGGGGTTTCGCTAACCTCTACTAGTTCGGATGCTTTTTCCATCGCTATAACGTCTGCATGTAACCTCTGTATCCACTCATAAATCTATATGATCTCTGTATTTTCTATGCTAGTCTTTGTGACAGAAACATCTGTTCAGCCTCGGATTCAATCTTCTTTCATTATAAAATCCGTATCCCACAATCTTTTGTAGGGAAGTGAGTTGTAATTTACCAACCAAGATTATCTACCTTCATCAAGATCTTCGCACTTCCACAGCTGGATGAAAAATATTATCAGTTTTAGAAAAAAATTTCCTTTATTCCTACTCTTTCTAAAGATCTCTTGTAGGTTTAAAAAATAATTCTGTAGCTGACAAAACGTGGTGCCATGCCGACCACAATAATTCACCCTAATCAGACTACAAAGGGTACATGTTCGAGAATACAAAGTCGTGCATTAGGAAAGAAGCCTACGAAAAATGGCGATGTAAATGAAGTAAAAGCAAGACCATAACTAGTTTCCAGCTTATCACTTAGGAATGCCACGCTCGTAGACAGCCATGACTTTCCTTCAATCTAAAGAAAATATATACAGACAGAGCAGTGGCGTAATAACTTAATATATCTACAGAGTAGTGAGTGTAGCTCAGTGAAACTTGAGGGATTTCAAGAAAAAGTATAAAATGATGATGAAGACGTGGATTAACTACACCAAAAATGGCTTGAAAGTAACAAAAAGAAATCAGTACATTAATATATAAATATCTTAAATGTATGTCCAGAAAATATCCATCATTTGAGAGTTTCTTCTAAGGGGGCTTGCGTTCTTTAAAGATGACGTTGTTAAATCAGGCATATCTCATAAATTGTTAACTTAAGTGGGTTAATTTGGTTGGAGTTTCTAAGCAAATTCAAAAGCAGCAAAGTATTTCTTAAAAAATCGACGGTGTCAAAACGTAAGGGCGCATCTCAAAATTTGACGAAATTGAGATTAGGCGTATTTCATATTGCATTCATGTACTCGATGTCGCTGCATAACGGCGTCTCCATCTCACACAGTACACATACAATAAAATGGGCGTAACTTATGATGTTGAAAAAACAAACTTCACACCTACTGTGATTATTTTTTTGTTTCTTTATTTCCTGAGGTCACGGTAGGTAGTATCGATGTTTGCTTATTAGTATTCCTATGCATTGCTACAACCTGCAATACTGCCATCCAAAGCTAAACCCCCTTATTTGAAAAAAAAACGAAAAATGAGATATTGTGTCTGGTATAATACAAATATTAAAAACTTGGATCTTTTCTATGCTATAACCTCGTATTATGCTCAAAAACGCTAAAAAACGATTCTTTTTTCACCCGTATTTGCAAAAAATACCTTAAATGCTAAGAAGAGTTCACGTATTTTTGTTTTACTATAGGATAAACACGTACTTGCAATCAAATACGTAGATTTTCTTTAGTAAAATTCAAATACGGGTATTACGCGTAGCGTCTACAATATTTCGGGCGTGTTCATACGTGTTTTTTTCTAATTGTCTTAGTGTGCCAATAATATCTAGTCAGAAAGGTCAATTTTGAAAAATGGAACTTGGAGAATTGTGAAAAAATTTGCCTTCTGTAGCTAAAGTTAAAAAAGAAACTCCAAAACTGTACATTTTTAAAATAACTGAAAAATTAATTAAACGTAATGAGTATGAGTTATATTTTGGAGGAAATAATAATGATAATTGGAGAAAACTCGATTTTTTGCAAGAATAAATATATTTTGGACATTCCAGACCCAACACAACCTAACCTAACCAAATCTCAACCTTACGGGTTTGGAAAAAGTAAAGTGGAAAACATCCTAAAAAATCTTGGTGATATAATACCAGAGAATAGAGAAAGTTTTTGCTGGGACTACCTGAAAAAATATGTTTTAGTATAAAACAATGTTAAGATGATTCCATTTTAACTTGATTATTAGGTATTATTGCCGCATATTTGTGTATAATATGAAAATAAAGCTGTATAGCTGCTTCACTGTAATTGGATTGCAAAAAATTGGTCGTTTCCTTAGGAATATCCCGGCATCTCTACCTTTTTTCCTAGTATATGTCCCAATTAATATAGCTGCAATCACCGTATTATCAAAATACCGGTATTGTCCCTAGTATAAGTCCTCATTTTTCATAACTGAAGGTTTTCACATAAAAAAATGAATTCACTCGTCCATTTCTTCTACTGTAATACAGGTTCTATAATTTCAAGCCATTAGATGAAGCTATATTATACATTGTTATTTTACGCCATTTTTATTGTTTTGCAAATAGGGGGCTTTAGCTTTGTACGACAGAATATTGTTTCTGTTCCTTATTATACATTAACTAATTCTTCGCTCCTTAAAAAGTTCGATTTCCCATGTGAATAACAAAAAAAAATTATTTTCGGCTTAAACTCGATTTCGCGGTATTGAAAAGATTTTTTTTTTGGAAAATAAGTGTACAGCGTTTGTGAAGAATTTGAGCGCAAACACTATTCAATCAACACTGTTCGAGCTCTTGAACTGGAAGGGTGAATGTTAATAATAATTGCTGGCAAATTTTCATTGAATTTAGAAATTTTTAGTCCAACTGTACACTGAATATTATTTACAATAATTGCAATCTATGGACTATATTTTGTATTCAGTCAATGAATATGAACTTCAATTTAAAACACATTGGAATTACTGAATTTTTTTTCCTTTCACATCCTATTTGGTGGTATTATTAATGTTAGCTCATATTTTTTTTTGGGCTGAGATGGGAAACTCATGTTCGAATGGGTCCTAACCAGTACCCAGACAGTGTTGGACTCATTCCCAAGGGAATGCCTACCAACCAAACCCACCTCAAGCTCGCCGTTACTCCTGCCTCGGAATCACTACCCTAGCATACTTCAAGGCGGGCGGCGGTCCCTCACACACTCTACGTCATCTACTCCCTTCTATCACTCCTACCTCTCACATGCCTTCTCTTTCACAATCATGCTCTCCACTAGATTCATCTGTAATACCCTCCATCTATCCTCTACATTTTTCTTCCCGCTGTCTGCTTTCTCCTTCCTCCTACTTGCTCAGAGTCGTCACCTCTGAGGGATCAAGAGAGTACCTCCCATTTTTTCCATCTCCGTCTACATCAACTCCCCTCCGTACCCTACTACAATCTGCCTCCCCTGGCTTGTGTCCCCCTTCCCCGCATACCCTACAAAGGAAGGCTTGCCGACAGTCTCTGGCCATGTGCCCCACGCTCTTACATAGCTAGCATTCCCTAATCTTCTCCACTCTCCTTGTCTTACATCCCGCTACCTGGTGGCCCTTCACTCCACATCTAAATCATCTGCCCTCCTCTCTTCCCTCTATAATATTCACCCTATTTAGGTCCAGCTTAATCTTCCGTTTTCCCAGTGAAGCTTCCGCTTTTTCACATTCCATCCTCACCACCACCATTTTCATGCCGTTCGTCTCTCTCCCCTCTTTCAATACCCTTGTCCCTTCTCCAATCAATTCCTCAATTTTCTTCCTCACCACTTCATCTTTACTCCACAGATCCATCCCCACCATCTTAATGGTTTTTGTTGTCCTTCCACCGCTCTAGCTCCTGTTACCCTTTCCACATACCTCAGAATACCCTTGACCTCAACCACTTTCTTTGCCTCTATTACCACCTCCCTGTTCCATGAGACTCTAAGTCTATCCACCCACTCTTCTTCTAACTCTCTCAAACCCTTCTTAATCCTTTCTATCCCCTCCTGATTGACTCCTCCAATATCCTTCAAGATTACCGCCTCATTCCTGACCTCCTTATCCTTTTCCCTATCTGTATAAATTGCCACCTTCGTCCCATCTGCTCTCAACCACGCGATCATCTTCCTCAGCACCTCCATCTCCACATGCTCGAGCCTGTGTAGCCCAACGCTGACCTTGCTCCCCACTTCCTCAGACAGTCGACTCATCATATCAAACACCTTCTTCTCCTCCCTACAATCACCCTCCATCCGAGATCAACTCCTCCGCGTTTACCCTTGTACCTTTTCTTTCCGTAGTGTTCATCTCCTTAACCCACTCCATTTCCTCTCCTTATTCAACTAGCATCGGGTACCCATCCCTAAACATCTCCTGAATCCCCTTTTCCATACCACTGTCTTCCTTAGTCACCCATACCACTTTTATCTTTTCATCCCCTAACATTGGATTTCCCACCTTCACCTCTATTCCCTCCCTCTTTTCATCCTCCCAGTCCTTATCTTCAATCTCCTTCCATCCATCCCAGTCTCTTTTACCCTCCTCCCATCGTGTTTGCATTCTCTCCTTCCTACCTTCCTCTCCTCAACCTCTCTAATCCTCTGACCCGCCCCCTCAGCTACCGACTTCTGCTCTTCCAACCTTTTCACCCTCTTCCCCAGTCACCTTACCATCTCCTTCAATCTCTCTACACTCTCCCTCTCTCCCTCTTTTCCACTCTTCACTTCCTCTCTTCCTTTCTCCTTCTGTTTTCTTTTCTGCTCCTTATTCTCCAGAGGCGACACCTCCTCCCTTTTCACCCCAGTATCGCTCCACTCACTTGTCTCTCCCGCCCTATCAGGTGTTTGTTTCACCAGCCTCGATTTCCCGAAAATTCCATTTCCTTCCCTTCTTCCTCCACTGCTTCCTGTACCGCTTTCCTTGCATACTCCATACTACATCCCACGAGTAGCTAGGGAATTGAATGTCCACCACCACAGAGCCCCGCTTGTGGTAGTAAGGTTGGGTACTCCGGGAGGTCACCAGGTATCCCGGAGACACCGTTACTGACTGACTTTCGCGCAGCCATACATTCATTGTCACGGTTGCTAACAACGTAGATTACGGATTGTTTTATCGGGGTTCACTCCTCTAGACTTTTTTGTCACGGTTGCCTCCGGACGCAGTGGCCTCCGCTGCCTATAATCACCCAACATAGCTGCCTCCCCCATGCAGCTGGTTTTTTATCGAGGTTTACTACTCAATTCCCTTTGATCCGCGAGCAACTATTCGGGTTCCCATACTGGATCCTTATTTATTGCTTATACCGAGGGTTGGTCGGTCATGAGGTCCTTACAGCTCGAAGAGCACGAGTCCCTTGACCACCCACTCCCTCTGGAGACACCCTATCAGCCATTGGGACGCGCTGTGTCGGGTAGGACAACCTCTCTTCGGAGACTTGTATGAGAGAGTAGGGGTGAATCACTTCCAGCCTCCCTCATCCAATCCTCCGGAGCGTTAGCTTATTAGCAGTCGGAAATTGCTTTCTATGCATTGCTACAAGTTGCAATATTGTTTATGTTTCTCATTATAAGTTGAACTTAGATTATGTGATTTGATTAATTGAACTACTCGTTCATTGAAATTATGATTTCATGGTAACTATGGATTGAAATTCACCTTTATTCACTAAATACAAAATGTCGCTTCTAAAATTAATAACTTGGTATCGTTTACTGTGAATAATTTTTAATGTAAGATCAAAAAATTCCAACTCAAAGAAAATTTGGTATCATTGATTATTAACATTCACCTTTTTAACCCTTCCGCTCAAAGCCTGTTGATCGGAGAGAGCTCAAGTTCAGTAGCAAGTTCAATTTCCTACAAAAGATTTATACTTATCTTCTTTAAAATAATTTTCCAATACCGAAAAATCGAGTTGAAACCAAAAAAAACAGTCATATTTTCAGGTAGGACTAGTCGTCATGAATTTTGTATGCAGTCAGCATAGTGGTTTCAAAAAAGTTCAGACTTCAATAATTCATTCAACCATATGTATATGTATAATAGAGCACATCTGCTAAATTCCTACACGTATTCAAATTATGAACGTCAAATTCTAGGAGATGCTGTACATCAGTTAAATAAGCTGAATTTTAGTTTAAAGTTTTCTGGTCGGTAGTAGAAACAAGTTGAACCATTTAAAATGTAGTCATAATTAGTCGAAATTTTCTGATAGGATAAATGTTTCTCAAAATCTTATCAAAATTTCAATTGACCATCTCTTAGTCACAGCAATTTATCGATAATGTACTTTTTACTAAAGTAATATCGTTACAATGATATGCAGCGAATAGCAGGAAATTCAGAGAAAAAACTAGTAAATGACACACCACTGGCAGAAGCTCAAATCAGTAAACACAAACACAATTAGTGTTCGTATTCAACATTTCCATAAATCGGATTTACACTCCTATTTTGCAAATAAATATTATACTCTGCGCCTCTTTTCTTTTCGGCATTGTTTTGGCACTACCCTTACGCTATATAGTCGATACTATCCAATGGTTAAGACAACCGCTGTCAAACTATCATTTTTCAATAGGAGCTTATTAAATACTCATCAATTCATTCGATTGGGAGGTGCTTAACAGCCCAGGCGCATGAACTGAATCTTCGTAATCTTTTCCACGTTATTTATTTCCATTCCAGGCACTTCGTGTCTTCTATATGAGCCACTAGTTTGACTGGGGTGATTTTAAGTATTGATGGCTTTACATGCCATGGGTGCCTAAGGCTTGGTTAGCTATTTCCTTCATTCTCTTTTATTTTTTGCCACCTTTTCCCGAATGTTCAACAGCTCCAAGTCCTATTCTTCTGCTTCTATCCTTTCCTTTTTTCGTATTTCTCTTAACCCTTAAGTGGTCGCTTTGGCTTAAAAAGTACGCCACAACCAAAAACCAACCTGAAATTACTAGTAATCGTCAAAACTTTACGAACGCACATGTAACCTCCCACCTATAAGTCTTCTTTCCGCTACTCAAGCAGCAACACGAATCACAGCACACAGGAAAAGTGCAAAAACAACTATTGTCCTGGTAACAGATTGTCAATTGACGAAATGCTTATTCCATTTCGTAGCCAGTGCAGTTTCATACAGTATATACCAAACAAGCCAGCTAAATATGGTATAAAGGTTTTTGCACTTTGTGACTCCAAGATGTTCTACGTTTCCAATTTCGAAATATATTGCGGAGAGCAACCGGAAGGATTATATCAAGTTTCGAATTCTCCCACTGATGTCGTGCTCAGATTGGTTGAACCATTTAAAAATAAAAACAGGAATCCAACCACAGACAGCTGGTACACTAGTTACCCATTGGCTCAAACGTTGCTTGAAAAGAAAATTACACTTGTGGGGACTTTGAGGAAAAACAAAAAAGAAATTCCATTGGAGCTTGTTCCTTCAAAATCTCTAAGGCGAAGGATTAGGTGCATGGTGTTTCTTAAATGGGGACATGAGGCTTGTGCGGGAGTAGATAGTGACAATAAAGGCGACTTTACTTGTGATATTTGCCTTTCTAGTGATCAATTTGACAGTGTGAAAAAAAAGGCTATAGGGTCTATTTCCAAGTTCCTGGTAAGAAAATTATTATTTTTTTAATGGAGAGTTGATATTTCTATTGCATTTTGACATTGATAAAAAACCTTTGATAGGGATGAGTATTATTTGTGTTTTTTTATTTAGAAGGAGAGTCTATTTGTTCACCTATTGCTTGACTATAGGTATGTTGTTAATTTTGCAAACCTTTCAAAAGTTTGTTGCGATGCTTAGTTTGTTTATTGAGTAGTAGATAATTACAAAAAAAGATCTCGAATGAAACTAGAAGACTGCAAAAGTTTTGTGTAACTTGCTCACATACTTAAATTGTTATAAACAATAAATATGATTAAAATAAACAACTGTGTTTCATTCCACTGATATTTATCAACTTAGGGTATAATGATCCCTGGGATTATTTTACCCCTACCCCAGAGATCATTTTAAACATAGGTGTGTATAAAATGATCCTTTACAAAACTTTAAGAAATACCTATAATACAAAAAAACTACATACATATAATAAAAAATACTATGCAGTTACAAAGTTAAGTAAATTCACTACCTCTAACAATAGAGATCTTGCGATTTTGACTTCAACTTTAGGCACAGTCAAGTTTTTCCCTTAACCCTAGATTGCCAACGTTGAAATTATATACGTTGATACCAACAATAAGTAAATGTTACGTACATTTCAAATATGTGCAAAAATTGTCTTAAACCTTTTAATTTAGGGAAAAGCAATTAATGATATAAGTTTTGCAGCTTATTTTTATTCGAAAATAACAAACATTTCCTAAATCCAGCAAGCAATTTATTTCCTGCAGAATCCATGCAAGCTGCAAAACGTGTTAAAAGTGTTGTGCTGGCCGTCTAAATCATAGCTGGTGTAGGTAACGCTACGTCATGCGTTCTTCAAAGGGATCGTTATACCTCACCTTCCCCTATGTTGTTCCTGTTCATTCGGGATGATATTCATGCAGGTTACTTTTTCCAGTCCAATTAACCTCATTCCAGTTATTATTTCTTCAATATTATTGAATAGTTGTATTGGACGATAGTTTTCAATAGAATTTCTGCTGAGTTGACTGAAATAATGTTCGCTATTTCAAATGATTTGGGATAAAGCGAGAAACTCTTCCTCAGGGTTGGGTACTTTGCAAAGTTTATCCCATTCAGGGTGCTAAAAGCTCAAACTACCCATTAAAATTACTTTATTAAAATTTCTAGTAACATTCTCAAGATCTTGGAGAGTGATTTTGTTACCTGGTACGTTGTATGCACCCAAAAGGTTGACGTCACACGTTTGTGGTCAGTTTTTAGCTAAGATGTCATATTTTGTATTCATATTTGTATTTGTATTCATACTGTTATCGTGCATACGCATACTCTACCCGCCCGTCTGGTACTCAATTCCCCTCGAGTTTGGTGCAGGTTCATTTAACTAAATTAGGATTCAATTGCAAAGACCTCAAATGCACCAGTTAACTTTGAAAATAATGTATCTCGGCGACTAGCTCTTTGAAGGTTCATGTTTCTGTACTCTGTATATAATTTCTACAGTGGATCAAATGATACGATATCGTCAATGCCATTGTGGACTGGTTCATGAATATACCCAAGCAAGAGATTTAACAAAACTTCGCTTGCAGATTATGCCTTAACCGTCCTTATTCTATAAACCGGTGTGCTACAACTTATTAGTAGATAGAGTCATTATGGCCGTTGAATATACTCAACAAACCAAATTGAAATTATTTGTTATTTCGCGAAAACGGAAGTGTAAACAAAACAGATCCAATTTGTGGTAAAATCAACTAGTAGGTACGGTACCCCATTGTTTTACACTCCACAACTTTAATAATTTTCATAATGGTTCGCATTATGTTATAAAAAATTGGGCTGGCTATCTATTGATATCTCTAGGGAGTATCACCATTTGTATTGGTGTTCTTTATATAGCCATTCCGTAATTTCACTCTCATGCACTTTTTTGTGGTTTCACAGATCGGTTCTGGGCCTTTGGAGCGTTATTAAGCGAACTGGTCCGCCAATTAGATATATTAGCTATGTTCGCGGGTCACAATCCGAACCGAGTCTGAACCAGTCTGGAATTAACTGTACATTGTCTAAATCGCATGCTTAGTTCCGAACCAGCAAATAGTTTCAAGTATACCGCGAACGGTCCTATAATACAACTGACACATCGATCATTTGCGCATGAGCAGCCGAACCGAACTTTAAGACCTCACCAAAATCAGAGAACTGCTAGAACTGATTCCGAATCAATAACGAACCGATCCGCGAACACGGAACTATTATTAAAAATTCAGAATGATATTAACCGCGAACTCCATCTTTTAGTATATATAGTCCCTGAACTGGTTCGGATTGTGACCCGCGAGCATAGCTATTGATTACTGAATAGATATTCAAAAGGCCGTTGAATTGTTGAATAAAAAGATCCATTTTCTATTTAAAAGATGACGTTATTATGATCACATAGTTAACGTCAAAAAGACGATGATATTTTAACATCGAAAATAATCATAAATGTATAGTTCCCATTTTTTATTGTTATGGTGTAATTGATTAGAAACTTTCAGCTGCAATTAAAATAGGGAAATAAACAATAATTGAGTGAAAAATTTAATGAGTGGGTAGGAGGAAAAATTATATGTTTTACTCAGGAGTGAAGTGTATTTTTCTTCCTAGAATGATCACTGCCCACCGCTTCGCGGGATATAACAAAACATATCATAAAGAATAATGAATATGGTACAAGGACCATGAAGAATATAAACCAGCAATGTTTTGTGCTATAATAAGTGACCATGCCAGTGTGGTTTAGTTGACCTGTGGTGTAGTTATCAATAAAATATGTAGGAAATCGTTCAATCGTAGGGAACATCCGTTTTTTTAGCCGTTTTCAGCCATAAAACTGCATCCTGTTTTATTGTACTATATTCAGTCCTCTATATTATAATGTATAGATGAATAGATTTTACACATATTATGACTCACTTCTCGTAGAACATCATGTAGATACCTATTGTTATTTAATTTTGTAACCTTATTTTTTGTTTCAAACATGTTTGTACTGAATCCGTACCTCTTGTAATAAGAATTATTGTAATATTCTTCAAATACAATAAAGTTAATAATACATAAAATAATAATTGTACTCTATTCAGTAGTAATACTATAAGTACTTCAAAATAATCAGGTTATACATCGATAACTTGTTGCATAATCACTTGTGAAATTTTTTATTGGTAGAGCTACCCTATATATTATCAGGTTTTATCGAAATTATACGTTGTAACTTAACTAAATTGATCGTTCTGATTGGTTGAAAATGATACGAAAAAAATAATCAAAGGTAATACCACGAGTGCTTCAAATTTTATCGATAATTTTTTCTTTTCCACGAAAGCTTGTTTATTTGACAAAAATATGAAGACAAACCGATTGATAAATCACGAGTCCGTCAGGACGATGGATTTTATCTAAATTCGGTTTGTTTGAATGTTTTTGCCTAAAATAAACATGTTTGAGTGATGAAAATAATAGTACATTGTTTACCGGGTAGGAAAAGCTTAACATTCCTGTTGTGAATGTGGCTTTTCCTACGAGGTAAACATACTATTTTTCCGCAAATCGTTTAAAATTCGACAGATATTGATTGATTAAAAAAAAAAACGCGATAATTTTATTCCCAAATAAATGGTGCTTTGAAATTCCTAATAAAATTACTTGGGTTACTATGGAAACGTATTGAGGTTGAATTGTCAAACTTGACGCTTATAAATTTAATTGCTGGTGTTCTTGAAAGTAAAATGATAAGTGATGATGAAATTTCCATTCCTGGGACTCCTCCAGAGCTGGTTGAGGCAGTGAATACTGCTTCATTAGAATTATTGCCAAAGAAATCAAGAGAAAAGTACGAAAATGCATACAGACGTTTTATGGATTATCGCATGAGTAAAAATACGAGTTCTTTCTCAGAAAATATTGTAATGGCATACTTCCTAGACCTTTGTTTAAAGATGAAATCTTCAACATTATGGGCCAATTATTCAATGCTGAAGTCAACAATTGCACTTAAACACAATGTAGATATATCTACATACTCAAAACTTCGTTCTTTATTGAAACGGCAAGCTCAAGGTTATAGGGCAAAGAAATCTAAGATTTTAACGAAGGAAGAAATTTAAAAATTTATCCAGGAAGCTCCAGATAAAGAAAATTTAATGATTAAGGTAATTTACAAGGTTTTAATTTCTATTTAGATTATAGCTTTATTTATTTTTTAGGTGGCTGTACTATTTGGTATTTCTGGGGCCTGTAGAATGGATGAGTTAGTCCGAATGACTGTACACGATATAGAAGACTTAGAATCTAAGCTTTTAATCAGCATACCTGATTCGAAAACCAACAAACCAAGATCATTTGTAATTAATCAGATCTACTTGAATGTTTATCGAAAGTATGTTTCGTTAAGACCAGAAAATATGAACAGTGACCGATTTTTCTTTAAATATCAAAGCGGAAAGGGTTGTAGACAAGTGGTAGGAATTCATCAATTTAGAAAAATGCCCAAAATAGTTGCTACTTATTTGAACTTGGTAAATCCGACAGAATATACTGGTCACTGCTTTCGTCGGTCTTCTGCAACAATATTGGTTGACTCTGGTGCCGACATAACTAGTTTAAAGAGGCATGGCGGATGGAAGTCATCAAACGTTGCTGAAGGATATATCGAAGAATCGCTTAACAATAAGGTTGAGGTGGCAAATAAAATTTTCACAGTACAAAATATTCAACAAAATGACCCTACCACCCTGCATGTTGTCCAAAATGTTTCTCATAGTTCTAAGAGTGTTCCTCCAATGTTCAATAATTGTACTAACTGTCAAATTACTGTAAATATAACAAATTGATCTTAAAAATGTATTCAGCAATGACTTGATGTTTTCAAAATATAAATTAATTCCTTATAAGCAATGTGTTTTCAATCATTTATGTAGAACACTAACAACTGTACGGAAATATCATTTCCTTACAGTAAGGAAATGACATTTCCTTACAGTGAGGAAGTCCTGACTTTTTCTTCAAGAAATTTTGACAGAAATGTCAAAATTTCCTAGCGATTTGCGGAAAAAAATTATGTGATAAAATTTGAAGAGCGAGTTGTATTTGGGAAGATTATTTTTTTCAACAATTAAAAATTTTGTATTACCTGAATGTTCGATATTCTCTTGGGTGATGGCACTGAATCATTTTGTGTTCATTTTTCAATAAACTTCAGTAATTTTAGTTGTCAATAATGACAAATTCTAAGTTAAATGTTGACGTTTCAATGTAAACAAGGTATTATCGATGAGGAAGCAGAATTATGAGTATAATACCGAATGATTGGCTAGAATAATGTATTGCTATTGGTTAAAACTACCAAAATGTCAGATTTTGACAAGTGAAAAAAATAATCAGTATAATACCGAATGATTGGCTGGAATAATGTGTTGCTATCGGTTAAAACAATACCAAGATGTCAGATTTTGACAAGTGAAAAAAATAATCAGTATACAACTGTTTTTTCATTGATTAATGGGACTTGTAATTTTCTTTATAATCGTGAAAAAATGACCACATCTATTTTCTTTTTCCTATTTTTTACATGTTTTCCATTCTGTTGTAGAGATATAGTCTCCTTTCACATTTATGTCTCAATCAATATATGTCATAATATACAGGGGGATTAATTAGTGCGATAAAGATCCTTGTGGTCCTGTGAATCTAGATTTCATTCTTCAGCCTAACTCTTGTTAGTGTCTCATATTAAAAAATGTACATTTGATCTGACACGGCGCTCTGGAATACACGTGTCTTCAGGCTGACTGTGTACTAATTTTGGGTCAGTTTGAATAATTATTATTGTTATAGTTAAATGTGCTTCCACAAATCATTGCCTAATTCTACTTGTGATCAGATCTACGAGCCTCAACTTTTCCATCTTACTCCACACACCCTGTATCTCGACGTTTGGTTGTATTCCAATAAAAATGGATTGCAATACTCCTACAGATATCCATTGAATTCTAAATAATTTCTAGTGCTGAAATAGTTTCGATATCAGCACTCTCATTTAACGGTATTATAATATCCATCTATCGGCATTCTGTTCGAATTATTTTACCACGCCATATGTCTTTTATTCAAGGTCCAAATTTAAACGACTTCGCAAACCCCGAAACGCGGAAAATGATAGCAATCAAATATCTTATTTCATTTCCAGAGCCGTCACGAGCAAAAATTTCAGCACCAGATGACACTGGTGAATGATTTTAAAAACGAAATGTCATTTTATAAGATCGTGACCTATATTGTCTATTTTAATTCGTATGAATAAGTAAATTGGAAAGTGTTGTGGATTTGAAGAACTTAATTATGTATTCTGTAAGTTCCTTGTAGCATTATTTATTATTTTTTCTCTCATTTCTTGGGAATCAAACCACAAAAATGTTTTTTATTTTTTTATTTCGACGTTTCGGTAGCGTTCAGGCTACCTTTGTCAAGATTAACTAATAATATAGTTATTTTCCTAACAAGTGCGGAAAGTGATACTTTCCCGCACGCGACTGCAGTTGACCCGAACGACGCGAAGCGGAGTTCGGGCAAGCGGTCAAGGGCGGGAAAGATACTTTACGCATGAGTTAGGAACATTATTTTTTCTACGACCGTATATACATAAAGTATATCAACCCATTTTTCAAAATTTATTTTATCTTAACATGCATAATATACAAAACTTTAACCAAAAACTATTATTATTATTATCAATTATTATTATAAATATTATTATTAGAAACACAATTTGTTGCATTCTGTGAATTACTTAAAATTGCGGGTCCAGTGGAGTTATTTGGTATTAACTGGTGAGTGAATGACGTTTATGAGAATGGCATCGTTTGCAGGTCACATAAAGATGACGATGAAGGTGACGGCAACAATTTTAAGTCATTTGTAGATGAAAGAATTTCATTTGATATATTTTTCTTATATCAAGCCTGGGTGGTTTGATAGGTGTTTTATGACACTACTTTGAAGAATGTACAAGGTTATATCAAAATATTTTCATTATTTTATATTTTCAGAAAATTTGAAATGCAACAAAAAGCTAGAAAACATGTAGATTTTATTTGATGGACTATTTATTCACCTGGTTTAAGAATAGTTATAACTTCCGAAGTAAAAAACTATCTAATAAGGTCAAAATTTGAATAATTTTACTTTCCCGCACTAGTGCGGGAAAGTGACACTTTCAAAGCTAAAATGCGTGCGGGAAAGTGGCTTAAAGCGCACGGTAGTAGAAAAAAATAATTTTTGGTCCCTATCTGACACAACGAAAAAAATATGACAACTAGACAATCAATAATATTTTGAAGTTTAAGACTACAAAACTTTGTTATCAAATTTTATTAGGGTCCATTCGTAGTAGATCACATCTAACAGCGCCCTCCAGCATTCATGTTATTGATCAGATGTATGTATGTATGTGTGTGTTTTGGGGTGACATTCACTGAGACCTAAAAGATCTATTGTGTCCCCTTACTTCTACTCAGTAACGAGTTATTTTGTGTGACACTGATTTTCCGTAATGTATTTCATCTACAACTATCACTATGAATTACCATGAGAATATTGACAAGTAATGACAGTTCTTACTCTTGTCAATTGGATAATATTGACAATTCAATGGAATAATATCCAATCGTCACGTTAAAATTGAATCATTATGCATTATTTTGGCGCAAGGATTTAGGCGGTGCGAGGCTATTGTAGCGATCACATTGGTTTTTACAAACAATTATATTGTTACATTTCATGCATTTATACCTTGAGTTTTGTTTGCTCAACGTACAAGATGAATACTACAACTAGTACGAATTGTTTTTGATGAAGTTGAAACGCGTAGCAATACTCCAACATATTGGAGTTAACCGCAAGCATAATTTGCTGTCGGTCCAATTTTTAATGGCAAATTAGATTGAAACTTGCATTCGATAGACTTTGCAACAGCTTTTCTATTTTTCACACGTTGTCATGGAATAACTATTGACATTGAACTTTGATGGATCACATCCTCCGCTTTGTAAAGATGTCACAACCATAGCTGCATTTCTGTTACTTGTATTGAAAACATCAAGACTAGTAGCTAATTGGCTATTGATAATTTCTTCAAGGGCTTGTTTTTGGAGAGGGAAAAGAAAATATCTATTGTGCCCCCTTACTTCTACTCAGTTTCTGAGGAGAGTCTCAGAAACTAGTAGTTCCTTCAGTCCTATTTCCCGGAGGAATTTTAGGATGTCTGCAGGCTTCAGCTTGGGCAATTGTTCCTCTTCTATCCAGTAATCTCCTAGGTGCTGTGCTCTAGGATTCTGAAGTGCTGTGCAGTTGGAAAGTATGTGGATGAAGGTTTCTTCTTCCATTCCACAAAATCTGCATTCTTCTTCCTCCACTATTTTGAGCTTTTTCAGGTGCCCATTCAGGCGACAATGTCCCGTTAGGATCCCTGTTAAAACTCTTAGCGCAGTTTTACTCTGACTTATGCATTCTTTTGATCTCAACAGGTTGTAGTCACCCAGAAGAGTCTTTGATTGTATAAGCCGTACTAGATTTTTCCAATGGTCAGATCTTCTCTTTTTCTCGGCTTTACTTATTTCTTCCAATATTACATTGGGGCTGATTCCGCAAAAGGGTTCAGGCACCCAGAAAGGTATTTCAGTCCCCCTCTTTGCTACTTCATCTGCTATTTCATTTCCTTCTATTCCAGTGTGTCCTGGAATCCATAGTAAGGTGACTATGTTGTTCTCGCCTAGTTCATTGAGTTTGTCTAGGCATTTCCACACCATTTTGGAACTGATTACACAAGAGCTCACTGCCTTAATGGCTGCTTGACTATCCGACATTAAGATAATCCTTTGTCTTTTGTATCCTTTATCAATATTGAACTGGGCGCACTTTCTTAGGGCGTGTATTTCCGCTTGAAAGATACTTGGGGTTTTTCCCAAGCTTTCAGAGTGTTTGGTTCCTATTGATCAGATTGCTTCATATTCACAAATTTTCGATTGTTCAACAAAAGTTCTTTCAAGCAACATCAAGTTTATTGAAATCGGTCAAGTAAAACTGGAATTACAGGCGTTTTTTCGTTACAAGGGCTTATTTGAAGAGATAGCCTGAAACTTATAAAATAAAATATACGCTTAATTTCCTGACGAATACGATAATCATAGTTTAAATGCATCTTAATAAGGCAAAATTTGTAAATTATTCATTTTATAAATTTTGATATTGAATTACGCCCTCTGGCGGTGAACCTACAACTCTGTGAATAATTTCCAGGTTTTTCTCGAGGTCACTTTTGTGATAATTTTTTTTCCCGAAGCTGTACTATAAACGGTTCCCGAGATATGTCCAGGAGCCATTCTTATTGGGACACCCGGTACATTAAGTAACAGATCAGACGATTATGCATTTTTAGTGAACAACACGATTTAATTAGGAAGAATCCCATATTTAATGAAGCCTATCTATATCTAATGGAGGGAAAAACTTTGAACAACGTTTACCAAGGCTCCACTGAAATTCCGTACTAATCGTTCACAAAAAAGGGCGCTATAGCACTCCACTGGGATCCGAAAAGAATTTCTTCAACACATATTCGATCATAAACTAACGCTCGGCTTTTTCATGTCGACGAAAGTACACTTTCCCCACTACTCTAAAATAGAGGATACAGAAAAATGATTCCAGCAACAGTTGTAGAATGAGTACCTACCTACATCAGTTTCTAAAGTTGATATTTTCCACCAAGTTACATTGTGCGTTATTTTGTGAGAAATTCGATTATATTTTGTGAGTGATTGCGCCAGCTAGTGAAAAACTATAGACACAAACCAATTCATTATTTCAAATCCCATTTTCTCATGAGGATTTTTTCCTCAAACTCTAGGACATACGGTCTCCGAGTGTACCTCGTACCCTTATTGAAGCCACAAGGAAGTGGGTGGCACAGGAATCTCTATAATGGTGGGTAATCTCACCAGGACAGAGACAGGCAAAACAATTCCCAACCTTCACAGCAGACCTAATGTCGCATAATGTCGCATCTTATAAATAACACAGTGTATATAACAAATGACACAGCTTACAGCCTAAAGAGCTAAGTTAAAGCAATTGCTTCCCATGTAAATCCCAGTAAGCAAACCGTCTGGAATACACGAATTATTACAAGACATTTTTTCTGCAAAGGACGATTTGCATGCTGAAATTGTAATAGAAATTTCTATTGTATTGTCCAAGCTATTCGACAGTACTAGATGTTCCACCTTTTTCCCGTCTTATATAAATTATGGTGCCCGCTACAACAGACAAACAAGAAACAGAAGTACACATAACCTTGTCAAATCATATTGCAGTTTGGCTTGGATTTCTTCCTATTCCGTTCTCTCCTACGTGATGCACATTTTCCTCCCGACTTAAAAATTGATGGAATGCAAATCTCCATACTTTAAGTAGGTGCCAAAAAGTTAAAATATACTTACTACTTCCCAGCTGAGAAGTGTTTTAACAAATATCACACACAAGTAGATTTTTAATTTCCATCCCTCATCCATCATATTTGGCATCATATTGGTTTCGTTTCCATAATTGATTCACTTATATGATTTAAGCAAGACGTCGCGTTATCCTGCTCCGCCCCAAGACTTCCTGGGTTTGTAGGATGATGTCACTAAGGGCCAGTTGTATGTAACGTAGTTAACCAATTGATCAACTGAACCAGGTTCATATGTTGACCATAGTCAAATCAATCAATCGTTGTACGAAAGATGTTTGTGTTGTGATCAGTTGAGCCACAGTCAAATTCATATTTTTATGTTGATTATCCGAATCTCTAGTAACATTCGAGCATTTTATCAATATTGTTGGTACTAACTTGAAAAATCGTCACAGTTTTTGTATACTGTGAAATCGTTAATCAATGACAGTCCATGATCAAAAGCGTGCTTGGCGTTAAATATCATTTTGTGTGTTCTCTTGGAAGTGAAAATATGGCAAATGAAGAAAACAAGCGTAGGTACTCCAAATTTCAGTGCATCTGAAGAATCGACGCTGATTTCTCTAGTTGCTAAGTATAAAAACGTTATAGAGTGTAAGAAAACGGATGCAGAAAGTTCTCGGCATAAGACAAATTTGTGGCTTCAGTTGGCTGAAGAATTTAATTTCATCAGTTCAACTACACACCGAACAAGTGACGTGCTGTTGAATAAATATAGTAATATTAAAAAAAGAGTCAAGAAAAAGTATGCTGACGAAAAATGTTATGCTCAAGGCACTGGCGGTGGACCATATAAAAAAAATTAAATTGCAGTGCCTTTTGATATTCTGAATCTATCAAAAAACTCATTTTCCGTCCACTCTTCAAAATGATTTTTTCTTGCTCGTAATATGCGAGCGTTTCTCCATAAACCAAAAACCCAGCATAAAATCTCAATAAGGAATAAAAGTCGTATACAAATAAGTAAATAAACCTTTTTCTACTTCTCTTATCATTTCTAGAAAATCCTCATCATCCGTTAACTCTAGAAAATAATCCACGTCTTCCATTGTAAACAATAAAAAGTTGTGAAATTATAGTATATGACAGTCAATTATAAGATATGTCACATCAGAATTTGACGTTTATTCCATGAACTTTAGTTAAACCACCATTTTTGGTGGTTCAGTGAATTGCATAGTTAACTCATGAGTTAACCAAAATAATTCTTGACTACGTTTCGTACAACACTCTAATAGCTGTGATCATGGGTTAACCATAGACATTAGGTTAACTATGCTTCATACAACTGTCCACACAACATTGATAGCCCCCCTCCGAAATTTCTATTCCCATAAATATAATCAGAGAGGCAATAAATGTGAAGGAAAGTCCTAAAAGTATGAGTATAGCGGTCCGCCCCATGGTAACCTTCACTTACCCGCCAACCGCATAATCGGTTATTCCCGTCCTGCCTGTAAGTATCCCGCTATTACCTCCTTTTATTTCCAGTCCTATAAACTTCAGTTTTCAAAACACAGAGCTCATCAGTTGATTCTCATGAATAGGCAAAGTGGGACCAAAGGTATAACTGACGGATATATACTGTACCTACTTTTCCCCGATAATGACTAGAAAGTCCAAAGATCGAGCAGATATACCAGCAACGGAAGGATTAGAAATCGTCTCTGCAGTATCAGATCATTCGAAAGATCTGGTAGGTATATAGATACTCCTACAAAATAAGAGACAAGTAAGATCAAAAGAATACATGGGCCACAGTTAGACTGTTTGACAGACGAAGTTTGACAGAATAGAACAACACCGCTTGAATGGACACCTAAAACTAGTTGTTGAGGATTGATGTCAGGACTCATCCGTACGCAATCTTATTGAAACAGTCATAGAGAGTTCTTTATTAAATTATAGTTCTCTGTAAAACTTGTCATATTTTAGTGAAGCGTGTTATCAATAGACGTCAAACATACTAGTTTAATACCATTATAACACCCTACAAAGTTAAATAAAATACTTCTCAAAGAACAAAGATTGTTCACTAAGAAGCAACAACTACTTCTCGGGCTATATGCCCTGACAGACATTGAATTACACTTAACAGGGTTGTATACAAGGTAAAGAAGCTCTGAGAGTATGTTACTGGACATTTCTTAGCATATCATTTCTTGAGATTAATGTATTGATGTGATTTCAGCATTGCCCCCAGTCCAGAATTCTGCTTCCAGAGCTTCTGGACGGATGATATCCACCTTCTACTAATGAGGAAATACGCAGAAAGCGATCTATATTTTCCAAAAAATTCGTAAGGTGTTATTACAGTATTAAACTTTTTTTACCTCTATTATTCATAGTTATTACTTTCATACAATGAGAAAATTTTATGGAATAAAGTTAAATTCGCCTTTTCAATAATGTTTATCGAATGAATGAGTTATTTATTGAAAAATCGCAATATTACCTCGTAATATATTTTTTCCAGAGAACTGGAGGCGGTTCTGCTCTAAAGCAATTAAAAAGTATTTCCAGACCACTAAAGGAGATTAAAATTCGCCTTTAATTGAATGATAAAGTGGTATTTATGCTCCTTTTGGGAAAAGACCTAGTCTTTATAGCCAATTAGCCGGAAGGATGTATAGGCATTAGACAATGAAGTAGTTTGAATCACTCATAAAAGGTCGGTTCACGCTTTATGATTCTTTCCGATAACATCGAGAAAGAAATGGAGTGGATCGTTAGGCAAAGAAGACTCTAATGAAGATTAAGGATCGTCAGGTTATAATTGCTGTGGGCTGATTTGTAGAATGAATAAATAATGTTTGTAGATCATACGCGAGCATTGAAAATAGTTTAGAGTCATCATTTTAATGGAGATAACCAACCATTTTGTATATATCGTTTTGTACAGGTACAAAAGTGTAGTTTAACTGATGAAGTTCTCAACAGTTATTTGAATAGAATCAATTGTACTTATAAATCAAAAAAAGTATATTGAAACGTGTCGCAAGACACACAGTAGAAACTTCAGTTCCTTTTGAACAAAAATTATGTAATACATCTGACGTTATAGATAAACAATTTGCATAATCCTCGGTGGTCGAGTAGTAAGCAAACCAGACTCTCACGCGGTAGACCCGGGTTCGATTTCCCGTGGAGGAGTTTTTTTTCATTGTTAATTTTATTTTTAAATTATTATTCTTCTTGATATTAATAACGACAACAGGTAGACGTTTGGAATATTTAGCAGAATATTAATTATTATAGATAAGGGTCGGTACCCTTCGTGTTGGAGTCCGACTGGCAGCATCTACTTATAACAAGCATCGCATATTTAAAAAAGGAAAGCGTAACATTATACAAATTGGACATTCAAAAACTGTACGTTTACCACAAAAAAATTAGTGGAAACATAAAATTGAATTGTTAAATTTTTAATTTGAAGTTATATTACAGTTTATAGAAATTTTTTATTTCTAGATTCTTTCTTAAGTGGGTCGTAGGAAAAATATGCTGTTCGACTTGTGTGGATTGTCCATATCGCACCTGAACGATTGAGCACTCTGCCAACGGCGTCGTGCTCAAACTTCGTCCTCGTGCGATATGGCCATCATATCCACACTAGTTGCACAAACTACTATTTCTATCAAAATATGCCCTTTTACATTTGAAAACAACCTGCCAAATGTCAAATCAATGTATTCATCCATTTTAATGTTATCGAATTAAAACATTCAAGTTTTCAAAATTTCAACACCCTGTATTTCGAAAAGTAAATGTGCTAGACCCCTTAATCCTCATATCATTTTGTCCAATTTCACGAGAGGAATCTACATGCAAACGTTGTAATTACCCTTAACGTTCGAGATGCTTATACCATTTTTTCGCTCGATCGTATTGAAATAAATTCCGAATAAAATAATTTAAATTTCTTCGAAATGAATGACATTTCAAAAGTGACATTTATACTTCTCGATCAGTTTAAAATATATTTTGCATTTTGGTGAAATTGTTTTTATGCTATTTATTACTTTTCGACGTCTGAACGGTAAGTAAATCACTAACCGACATGTTAAACTTAGAAACCAGTAAACACAACCTACCGTCCTGACAACCGATGCTGTAAATAAACAAAAAAGATCAATCGCGCAAAAAAAATTATGGAAATAATAGTAAAAATTTATCCGAACAAATTCAAGTAGATCACCAGCACTGCGAATACCTGCTTTGCATAAAATTTTAATATAGCATCGGTGGTTCAGTGGTAGAATGCTCGCCTTCAACGCGGGCGGCCGAGTTCGATTCCCGGCCGTAGCATATGAATCGCTGCTTCGTATATGAGAGAGAGACTCAGGAGAGAGCACACGTAACGAAGCAACGTAACATATCGAAGCAACGTAACATAACGTAACGCATAACGTAACGTAACGTAACGGTCAGATCTTTTGCGTAGCGACCCCTGGTCGCTCAAACATAACCTGACGTAAAGAACTAAAGTTCCAATAAATATTTCATTTCAATCCTGCCAAAAGGGACAGTATATAGGTTGTGGACAAAATATACCGTTCTCATTGGTATAGCAATAGTTTTCGTAATTCAATTATTTCATTTCATTATATCGTATTAGTTAGATGACTTGTAGCTTCTCAATCATGTTTATTATATAATTGAAATAAATGAATACAAAGTGACTTACGTATCTTTGACAATATACAAAGCTGCATTTATACGTTGTGTTTAACTATGATAGATATTACAATTCTGTACTCATTCATTAATCTATTCACAAAAAAGTGAATCGTTGTGAAGTGCCTGAAAATGTGCAAGTGGTGTTCACAATACATCGTTTTACAAGTATCTAAGAAATAAGTTCTGGATAGTCCTACAGTTTCGATACTACCACAGACGTGAAGTATCAATCCATTTGAATAAGAATACAACAAGTTCTGAATGGCATTGTTGCATTATTGGTGATAATTCAAGTGAATATTCCGTTCATTAAAGATGTAAATCAACTCAAATAATGGAAAAATATCACTGAGGAAGGGAATTTTCTGGAGGAGACTATGGTATAGCCATTTCATTCAAAGTCCTATAACGGTTGAGCCTGCTGAAATAAAATGCGCGCTGAGCAGAAGCAAAGCTTGTATTCAATCTGGTGGACGGCAACTGAAATTTATTCCTCGAATAATAAATACATCTAAGGTAAGCATTTCTACCACCCCTCGAAAATTTTGATATGATTACTGTCAATTCAAACCCTTCCTCACGCATCATATCACGTTGTGTGCTATCCTTGTTTTGGAATCGATGTCGATGTTTGTTACAAACAAAATGAGTTGTCAGTATAGGGGGCTATATTTATCTAGTCTGTTGACATCATGTTGAAAAACATATATTGGCTTCGAATTTTTTAGTTTAAATAAATATGGAATTAATTACAACCATGAAAAATTAGGTCTACAGCTTATAAATATTGATTGACTTAAAAAATGAACTGTGAACAATTTGACAATGAGCTCATTTACATTTTTTTTTTATTTTACAATTAGGAAGAGCACATCATTTTGAGGATCTGTGCAAAGAATTAGACGTCAGCGAGACTCCTTAGTCGCCTGAAAAAATGATAAACATTAAACAGCGCTCCTCTCCGAATTTCAGGCGTGACGTCATCGCATATGAAATCTCTCGTTGAGAGAGCACAGTACTTTGCTTGCTTATATATGCTTATTATTTTTCATTATAGGTTTCAGCAAACTCTAAACAGTATTATGCTTGTGGAATAAGAACGTTTAGAAATAATTTAAACTATTCGACACAATGGACCGAACCAGAGTAAAAAAAGCTATAAATATTGTGCGGTTACAGAATGTAAAAGTACTACGATTAAAACATCTTAACAAAACATTTATTTCTTTTAATAAGGATGCAAAAATAACGTAATGGCATAGAAAAGCATAAAAAGACTCAAAGATAAGTCAACATACTTTGTTTGTGTATTTTTAAGATTTCATTTTTCTTTAAACAGAATCGTTATAAATTACCTTATAAAATACGTTGTGAATCCATATTGAGAGGGTTATTGAAAACCATACGCTTGTATTAATCTAAATTTATTGAAAAAAGTAGATAACATTGTTCTTATAGCTTGTGGTGTTATTAATGTTCAAAATTATTCAATAAAATAATAGGTCAGTTCTTCACCAATTAAATTTTATTGAATACTACTTTTTTCCAAAAAACAGGTAATCTTTTTCAGTAGATCATCAACAAAACTGGCGTGTATTATATGTTTTAAAAGAAATTATTCTATTTGATTCAAAGTCTGGATCAGCTCCAACAAATATCGCTTTTTTCATTTTATGAAAATATTGACATTTTCAATCTCTCTGATCCGGAAATAGCCAATAACGATGTGTCACATAGTATAAAATTATAATATGATAAACTCGTGTTTTTGATTGAAAAACTCCATAATCATTAGCAAGTCCACACATTTTACTTTATAAACACAAAATTTTTGTAAATAATTCAAAATAAATAAATTCTACGCGAGGCACGTTACAGTCAGAAGCGTAATGTTAGTGCACATTAACTTTCATATGCGGTGACGTCACAGTCATAGGCTTCTGCCCGCTACGGTATGCTTGTTTAATTGGCTGTATTAGGAGAACGACATATTCTATTGACATGAAATTTTCAGAATCACATTTTTATCCTCAGTACTTTGTTTTACGACAGTTGAAAATGATTTAAAAATTTTAGTAAACGAGCCCATTATACTTGACAAAAATAATGAGCTGTATTTAGACAACTTTCATGATATTTTCAGTTCCCAACCAGAAGGAATCAATCAAAATATCAAAATAACCTTCCATAACATCCAGAAATAACAGAATTAACTTTGCCACTATCCCGCAATAAATGAGTAATGATCCTTCATGATGGAAACAATATATAATGGCATTTTCCATTGCAAGGCAATAACAACAGAGGGTTGTTCGCCTGGCAGCTTTTCCACTCTATCTTTTCGATCGAAAAGTTGATTATGTCAAAAAAACATTCATTATTATTCGAAACAATGAAACTATAGAAAGAAATGGTTTTACGATAGATAGGAAATAACTATAAACAAACTGGACAAAAAAAACGAAGTAATGGAAACTTATAAAATCATATGATATTATAACTCAAGTAAAAGTTCAAATATACATCTATGTGAGAAAGTTTAGATCATTATACCAGATTAATTTTCACAATTCTGGCTTCTCACGTAACCCATTATTTCATTTCAAAATAAGAGTAACAACAGCAGACCACAACTATTAGTGCTGTTACTAGGAGTTTTAACAATAAAAATTTTTTTGTTCATTACTCAAAGAAGTTGTAATCTTACTACGTCACTTATAGGAACTACGCAAATTTGTATTAATGCCATATATTCCCAATAGTTCACTTTGGTCACTCAATGGCGGATAATTACACAGCCATTGAAGTGCTGAGTTCTTGATCAATCAGTTCCGAAATGCTATGGAATGCCTGAAAAAAATTGGTAAACTAGGCAATATTCTGCAATTTTTCCGAACATCCGCAATTTTTTTTTAAATTTAGTCATTTGTATTCCATATTCTCCCGCAGTTTTGTGCCAATGTGTTTTCTTGCAAGGTTGGGTGATTACCAAACATTGGTACTCTGGCTTTTTCCAAAGCTCCGAATATTACTAAATGGATTACTATACACTTATGCTAACGGCAACTGTTTGTCGGTAGGAAATGTGGGAGGGATTGGATCTCAGATTAACTTGTTTTGGGGTTGATATTTAACAAAAAAAATATCAAATTTCTTAGGGCGCTACCTTTTCTCAATTAACGACAGGAAGAGAAGATGACGATATCACTCAATACCTGAAATTCCATGTATAGCTTGTATTACAATTTTTTTTCTAAGGAGCCGTCTCTTCGACGGTACCACCTCAGCCTCCTGGGCTTATTGTGGATACTCCTAGTGTTCTGACTACAACCTATTCAGCCAATCCGTTTCCTGTATTAGATCATACAGGTTCTTTGCTGGTTGGTTGTAGAAGTCTTCTGGAGTCATTTGGGTTCTGCCATCAGTTTCTGCCTTCTGTGGTCCAGCGACTCACAGTTGCATAGTATGGTTGAAATAATACCCTTCTTGGTGTGCGTCATCGATTGTTAATGTCTTTCTAACACATTACGTAGGAAGAAATGGAAAAAAGGCAGGTCTGTGATTAATCCCAATCAAAATATCACAATAATGAACCGTTTAAATGTATTACAAATGTTTACCCTAATCTTTGACTTACAAAAATTTGATTTGATTACGCTCAAGCTCAACCTATCAATCGAGAGTTTAAAATACTATGAAGGCGTTACTTTCGTAGCGGCAATAAGTCTTACGTCTTTTTCTACTGTCACACTGACAGTTCTTGACAGGTCTGTACTTTGTTGTTTACGGTCAATTATTATTTATGAAAAGTGAATATTAATCTTATTGTTTTATTTATATGAATAATACAAAAATATGCATGAATACACGGAAAAACATCAGTATTTTGAAAGTTCTCAAGTATTTTCAGTTAGAAAAAGAAGCTGATAATTATTGATTGCATAGCCTTTTCGAATTTGGCTAAATACAATCCTGATGATCTTATTTATCAAATTTAAGGTTAGCTATATGTCAAAATAGCAAATAAAATAAACGACATGCCGAAACCGTCACAATCGATGACGCACACCAAGAAGGCTATTTAACGTACTATATATTATGCAGAGCTGTTTCGGTATCATTTTTGCATCTTCTGCATGTAAGGTCTCCGTTATACAGCCCTATTTTGTTTAGGTGCTCCTTTGTGGGAAAGTGTCTCGTTAGTAGTAATTTGTTCCTGCTCATTGAGAGCAGTTCTTCCGCTACTTTTCCTGATGGTTCTTTTATGAATTTCTTCCCATGTATTTGCCTGGTCGTATTCTTCCAGTGTTTATTGTGTTGTTCTTTCACCCACCCTTTTAACCATGACCTTGTTAAGCATTTGTGGATGCCCACAGCAGGTTCGGGTCCGTTTATCAGAGTTGACGATCCTACTCTTGCGAGTTCGTCAGCTTTTTCATTGCCTGCGATTCCTTTATGACCTGGGACCCACTCCAGTGTTACACTGTTCCGAGTCGCCAGTCTTCTAAGTTCTTCGCCGCATTCCCATACTAGCCGAGATGTCACCCTATAGCTCTGAAGTGCTTTAAGGGCAGCTTGTCTGTCACTATAGATCCTGATCTGCCTGTTGTTGTAGGCTCCCATATTATTTGCCCTTGCACATGCAAGTATTGCATAGACATCTGCTTGAAATACAGAGGCGTATTTTCCTAGCGAGAAGATTTCTTCATATTTGCTCGTCTTGCTGTATATGCCCGCTCCGGTGCCGAGCTCATTTTTTGATCCATCTGTATACCAGATCAGTTCTTTCGCTCTACTAAGTGGTAGTGCGTTCTCTTCCTCAAGCTCCTTTCGATCTTTGATGACAATCTCGAAGTTCTTGCGAAAGATATATCTGGTGGTTATGTGGTCTGTTGGCATTTTAAAAATGTCATCATCCACATGCCTTATCTCTGTGTGTCCTCTCCCATGTGCCACGTCATGGTCTGATGCTTTTTCCAGTCGGGTTAGTGCTGCCCTTGCTTCGCACATTGTATTACAATAGTAGGAATAATAAGAAATTTGATATGAAAGGTGAATATGAACAAATACAAAAAAATTTAACACATGAGTTTGCTTCTGGAAGATTAAGCAGAGCTCTGACCACTGATAAGCATAAGGAAAATACACAGTTCCAAACAAAAGAACCTATGGTAGGTTTGGTAAATTGATAGTGAATAGTAACCTAAGTGGTACTAGCCTAGACAGGCTTACTTGAAGTTTGCGTATTATTTATGTATGAACTGAAGGTTCTAGCATGATACAGTGATTTGGTTATAAATAACAAACCACAGATACTTAGGAATCCTTGCCGCTAAAAACTAATTTCAGACGGAATACTAATATTACTAATTTCAACTTTCAAAATTTACTCAAATAACTGTAACCTACTTTTCAGTAGATACTAGTAACATTACTTGATAAATCGGGAAATTAACATACCTCAGACCAATTAACTATTTGACATAGGTATAAATCAGGTATACAACAAAAGTCCTGTAATCGAATGATACTCGGTACATACAACTGATAAAAACTTTATACTCAGACCACAGTATAGGAACGAACCAGTATGTTATCACTTGACGTCACACTGCCGAGCTCTCTGTGACCTACAACGTCGTTCGGATGACTATCTCATCCGGCGGCCAGTGCTGTGCTGCGATCCAACCAAAGTGGTGAATTTGCAAATAAAATTATTTATAACAGCTTATATTTTTATGGCTTTTTGGTATTATTTATATAGTTTATAAGCATTTTTTTGCAATGGATACCATTAAAAAGAAGAAATCGGGTAGTGTGTGTGTAGTTCGTGGATGTAACAATAAATACCATAATTGTGATGAAAAATTTTACCGTTTTCCAAAGGATTCAGAAAGGTGAGAAACTGTTTGTATTTTCATACGAAAAGTATAATACTTTATTATTTGATCTTCATATTACATTTATGAGCCTTAGTTTTATGAATTGATTTAATTTGTTGTTTTTGTTTGTTTGTCAATAAAATTTTAAAAATCATAACAAAATGAGAATTGTAATATGGAAAAACCAATAAATATTTGGTATAAGACTATTGTTTTATTCACTTATCAGTGTACTGTTCTACAATATTTAAGAAAACATTCAACACGTTCAAGTAATTTTAAAACTTATGCCACCTACGCCTATGGTAGAATGAATCGTAAAGCGATCCGTTCAAGGTCATCAAAAACTCTGGCAATCTATGAATGAAATTTATAAGTTTTACCACTGGTTCGTTCCTATACTGTGCTCAGACCATGATTTTAACAAATTAATAAATTTACCTGAATCGCACAATAATTGATTAATCAAAATATTCAGCTGTATGAATCGTTACATTCTACATATAAAAAAGTAGTTGGGCACTCAGAACTCGTTATGGTCTGGCGATTTCTACAGATACAGGTTTCAAAGTGAAGTGGGCACCAACCATAAATCTTTTCCACAACTCACCAACTACTTGAGGTCGTCAGATACTGTATAAATCACATTTATTGACTTCAATGGTCCAATTTCATTCAATCGTTCACAGCAATTTCATATCCCCAACACCATGAAACTCATGAAAAACTAATAATTATAAAATTCATGGACTTGCGGCTATCAGTGCTGTCCTATCAATTTTCCCTATATCAATTAATTTAGCAAGACACGTGTTGTTTTCCTATCTGAATAAAATAGAATTAGTATACCTATCTGATGACGTTGCTCAAAATAGTGAAGAGAAAAAAAATTTATTTTGTGTGGCATGGAAGAAGAAACCTCCATCCACATACTTGTGAACTGCGCAGCAATTCAGAATCCTAGGGCACAGCACCTAGGAGATCAATGCATAGAAGAGGGATATTTACCTAAGCTAAAGCCTGCAGATATCTCAAAATTCCTTCAGGAAATAGGACTAAACGAGCTACTAGTCCCTGAGACTTTTCTTACGAACGTAGTGAAGTAGAAGTAAAGAAGGCACAACAGATCTCTTAGGTCTTTGTAAATTTCACCCCAATATACATACATTAATATATACATCTGATAACGTTTTCGACAACACATGTCTCCGTAGTTCTTCTTGTATGCCAATTTGATACCGGATAATCATGACAGCGTTGTCAGTGACGATTTTTTTTAGTACCTTATAATGCCAACCTAGATTCTACGACCTACTTGTACCTGTATTTATAAGAAATAAATAACAGTAAAATAATTAGAGGTGCTTGGTAAACTCCATATATATTACTCTATTATCAATGAAAGGCTTTTCATAGTTAAACGTGGACATATCGAATATTTTCAAATAGTAAATTTTGAATAAAATGGCGACATTTATTGTCAATTGCTAAGATGTTGCTAGGGAAGCCGTGCGATTTACTTTACAGCTGTGCGTTTTTTTTTATAGTGCGTAATAGACATCATTACTGTCTGACAGACTGGGTCTGTCTGACACTTCACTCTGTAGAGGATGTGAACAGGAAGATGAGACTGTCGAATACTTCTTTGTGAATGTCCGACACTCTCTCAATTTAGGTTTTCCGTATTCGGCGAGTACAGGCTAACACAAGCCAGCATGAGTTTAACGAAACATGCATATCGATACTTATCCAAGCAGGTGGAGCTGAACCCTTTTGCGAAATCAGCCCCAATGTTATATTGGAAGAAATAGGTAAAGCCGAGAAAAGGTAAAACCGAGAAGATCTGACCATTGGAAAGATCTAGTTGAGTTGCAATCAAAGATTATTCTGGGTGACTACAACCTGTTGAGATCAAATGAATGCATAAGTCAAAGCAAAACTGCACTAAGAGTTTTAATAGGGATCCTACAACGAGAAAAAAATTTATTTGTGACAATCAAAATCTTATTATGTCAAATAAATATGATTTTCCATATGGCCTAACTGATATTTAATTTGTCGTTAAGAGAGGATTTGTTTCAAGTTCGGAAAGTAATATTGTTGATGAATAAAAACATATTCATTGTCATCAATAAAATGAGTTATCTATCGAAAATTACATTATATTCTAGTAAAAATGTATCATGTTTGTCTTAAACAATATTTATTGAAGTATAAGACAAAATAGTTATATTAATCTTTGAAAGCATTTAAATTAAATAAAGTAGTTTTCCAATAACAGATACTTATTTTTGCAAGCTTACTATATTGTTTTATTATGAAAAAACTACTTTATGGCAGAATAATATTTCTTTATCATAAAAAAATGTATTGTATCGGTAAAATATATTTCTTTACCATAAAAAGGTATATTGTCTGGATTAACGATATGTTTTTTATTCGTTAAAAATGTATCTTTCCAGCAAATTATATTTGTTTGTTGGAAACAAATGTTCCTTCTTCAAGAAAACTATTAATTTTTACTAAAATTCAACATATTTATCATTGCCGAACCATAATTTTCATAAACATTTATTGCATTATAGTGAAAAAATATATTTCCCTGAAAAACCGAATTATTTATGGTATTGTCTTTTGTTTATAGAAGTTACCTACATGTACTATTCAATACACTGAGCTTTTTAAAATGTTTCTAAATATATTAAAAGTTCACGGTGTATTTAGCAGTACGGGTAACTTCCACACGGTTCTCTAAATAATTAGGTTACTTAGGAAAATATAGTTCTCACAAATATTTGTCTAAGCCGTTTCCAGACTATGTCGAACGGTCGAACAACAAAGTTGAGTTTCGTTTTGTATGTGTGGACTAGTCGATGGAATTGGTCGATGTTTAGTCTGGAGACGGATTAAAATTACAGTTTTTTATTGACAAACATGTTGAAATCTAATAAAAATGAATGGTCTCTATTTATGCATATAAAGGTTTGGTAGGAAAGCAGGATAGGAATAAAAAAAACTTGCTGCTGAATAATTTGATCTATTAAAAAGAAAACTATACATTTTTAAAATAGATACCATACACTTATGAAATGGAAATCATATATTGTTAAAATTGAACATACCTACATAATCTAAAACATAACCAACAATGGTATCCACAAGATAGCCTTGTCTATCCTCAAGTGTGCTCATTAATGCTTATAGTAATTTTTTGGAGTTCTTGGAGTAGATCTGACAGGTTTAATTGAGAAATGTGTATGTTTGAGGTACCTACATTTCGCTTGCTTGTTACTTCTACCTACTTGAATATAATTGTCATTTATTTCCTTACCTTCAAAGATATCTCACAATTCTTGTAATCACCATGAGTTTAACATTTGTCCAGAGCTCTTTAACCACATACTTCACAAAAACAAAATAATTAGTAAAATTGCAAAAACTTATCTAATTTAACATGCAGACTGACGCCAAACGTATACAGGTGGTGACCGTTACTGAATAATAGGGAAGGGTTGGGTGAGAATTATTTCTTTCAATTGCCACATAATTTGTAGGCTAATGTGATACCTCACGAATGAAGAAATATGTGTTTTGTAGCAAATGAGTTTTTTTTCTCGTAACAATAAATGTACAAATATACTGAAATACTTATTTTTTTGGTATAAAGTAGATCATATTTGAGGCTAATAATCTATAGGCTTATTTAAAAAATGTAAATTCTTGTCAAAACTTTCAAATGATTTACTATGAATATTCAATTTGTTGTTTAAAAGTGATGGAATATTATTGAAGATGTTAGTTTTTTCTCTGGATAATGAAAACAATTTTTACCCAAATAGAATTGATATATTTTATAAAAAAATATTATATTGTGCTTCGTAGACTTTTATAGTTTCTGAAAAACAATTGTAGTAAGGTGTGCTAAAGGAGAACACATTTTTTTACATTGAAGAAATTACACTCGAATAAATCATTTTTTTATATCAAAGTTTCCCAATATTTTAACGTTAATATGGCTTCTTAATAATAAGCAATGTTAGTTTTAAACAAAGGGGGGTCGAACAAATCAGTTCATTTGTCTATAAATAACTCTTCTCTCGGTGTAACGGGACATTGTCGCCTGAATGGGCACCTGAGGAAGCTCGAAATATTGGGGGAAGAAGAATGTAGATTTTGTGGCATGGAAGAAGAAACCTCCATCCACATACTTTCCAACTGCACAGCACTTCAGAATCCTAGAGCACAACACCTGGGAGATCACTGGATAGAAGAGGAACATTCACCTAATTTAAACCTGCAGATATCCTGAAATTCCTCCGGGAAATAGGAATAAAGGAGCTACTAGTTTCTGATACTCTCAACAGAAACTAAGTAGAAGTGAAGTAAGGGGGCACAATAGATCTTTTAGGGCTCAGTGAATTCCCCCCCTTAAATACGTACATACATATGTATACGGATTGAAAATTATTTTTAGCTATATTACAGCTTCAGAGATGTATCTACGTTGCGTACCTTATGCATATTATGTCGTTTACAAATTTTACAATCATTTGACTCGTAATATCTTAGAAACGGTGGCTCTTAGAGAAAAAAGTATGGGTACATTTTTTATGGAGAATTTTATGTTCTACAATATTTGTTTGGAACAATTTTATGATAAAACTCACCGTTCTGCTGAAAATTGCGAAAAAACAATTTTTTTCGAGATTTTTGACGTTTGCCCTCGAATATATTTTTTTTCAAGCGCCGGAATGATAAGGAACTTTCAGGTGTTATTTTGAAGTATGTTTTAAACAATTACACGCACTTTTAGCTTGCTGGGAATTTATGTAACTTCACTATTCTTTTTTGGTCTAATTTGACCGGATTATTAGGCTTCATAGCAATATATATATAATATATAATGATTTGCGAATAATTCTCTCTATTCTGTCCATTACTTATTTTAAAGTCTAACAGTCAAAGTTAAGAATATTCAAATAATATTGTTTTTTTCACATCTATTCATCACCAGGGGTGAATTGAAATGCAGGAAGCTCAAAAATCGCCAGTAAAATGAAGAATAAGAATAAATCCCTACCCGTATATGCAGGAAAAGGACGTTTATCAAGATGCCACAACCGTGCGATGAATTTTCTCGTTTTCCTTATATTTAATAAAAGGAACGAAGACCATTTCATTGACGTGACAATGCAACCAGAGCCTCGAAACATTAATCGCTAATCTACGGAGGAGCCCAAACGAACAATGGGTTCTGATCTATGAAATAAGGCAGTTCTTTACCGATTTCTTAGGCTACATTTACCTTGAAATGTGTGTGTGCTGAATAAGGACGATGTGCGACGTACGAACACTGCCAAGCATTGATAATAAAAGGGTTTTATAATTCAGCGTTGTGGAATGTTTTAACATTTTTAAAAATGGGGGATTATAGAGATATGAATTAGTTTCATTCCACTATTATTACTATTACTAATATTATTACTTCGCCTACTTTTATTAGAGATCCAATAGGTTACCACCGGCTTTAATTAACAATAATTTCATCCGGTTTTGTTTGTAGATCCTATCCGTGATAAATATCAACTTCACTGGAGTTGTATATTTCGAATATACTCACAAAGAAAAATGTGTTCGTCAAAGTTTTACTTTATATGATATGAAAGTTGAAGGACATCATCTGTATTCTATTATTTTGGAATCTGTTTTAATATAACCTTCTCATTGTTATGTGCATTCAAACTTTTGACATAGATATTTGATTTTCTGTACAAAGTTTTACATCTTATATCCCAAAACTTTACCGACAACAGAATGTACAGCATGAACAGTTACAGAATAAGTTTCTCGATACAAAAAAAAATCATAGCGCTAGAGGCTCAGCAAATTCAAAGTTTATGTTAATAATTTCCAATTCAGCTCTTGGTTTTGTGATAGAAAAGCTCTATCTTATGTGTATATGGCCATTATAATTATATTATTTTATATTATTATATTATATTTTAACAAAATCAATTTCAAAATCATTTTTGAGAGCCAACCAATTTTCATTTTCATAGAATACAGCGGTGTCATCAGCAAAAGTCACAATATCTCCTTTTGTGTCTTGAAAAAAATCATTAAGGTATAGATTGAAAAGGATTGGTCCCAGGACTGTTCCTTGGGGTACTTCATATTTCACAATTTTGAATTCACTGTGAGTTCCGCTAATATTCACACACTGCCTTCTTTCGTTTAGGTAACTTTTAAGTAGCTTGTAAGCTATACCCCTAAATGCCGCATTTTCTAAGACCGATAAGAGCTTATTATGGTCGACACTGTCAAATGCCTTAGCCAGATCAACAAAAATGACAATGGATGGTTGTTTTTTATCTAAGGCATTATTTATCATTTCCAGTAACCTGGCTATTGCATCTGACGTCGACACGTTTTCACGAAATCCGTATTGCTCATCTGATAATATGTTATATTTTTTTATAAACGATACGATTCGTTTTTGTATTATTTTCTCAAACACCTCTCCTACATTTGAAATTAACGATATTGGTCTATAGTTTGAAGTTTCCTTAGGATTTCCATCTTTAAACTGGGGTAAAATTTCTGCAATTTATAATATTTTTTCTGTTGTGTCAGTTAGGGATAAAAATTAATTTCTACTTATTTTTTCTTGACAACGGTAGCTGGAACGCTACCGAAACGTTGAAATAAAGAATTTAAAAATATTGTGGTTTAATTTCCCAAGAAATTAAAAAAAGATTAGATATGTTAGCACAGGTGCAATTTCTGTACTTACTGCTTTAAGAGTTTCTGATCGTATACCATATATATAGCCCCGGTGACTTATTATTTTTTAAACTCATTACAGTTTCTATTAACTCTTTTACACCAGTGTCTGAAAGATAAATTGTTTTAGATATTTTGTGTTGTTTGATATTTTTTATCGTATTTTTATTGTTTATTTTGTTAGCCATTTTTTCTCCAACATTTGTAAAGTGTTCACAGAATGCATTTGCAATTTGTCTTGGGTTATGGACTGCAGTATTTGTATGTGTTATAATTTCATTTATTGTTTTTTTTTATTGTTGGGTGTTTGAGATCACTCTAACACATTCCCATAATTTTTTTCCAACATTCTTATTATCATCTATTTTTTTATTGGAGTAGTATTATTTAGCTTGTTTCATTAATGTATTTAAATAATTTCTATATTTCCTAAAAACCAATATATTATGTGGTGTGTAGTTATTTTTCATTATTTTATAAAACCTATTTTTTTCATTAACAGAAGTTATAAGGGCTGGTGTGATCCAGTTTTTACGTTTTTACTAATGGAATATTTCGCTTTATTTCAGGTAGCACAAAATGATTTATTATCGAAAAATGGTCAGTGATACTAGTTTGCAATATTATAGGGATATTTTTATATTTATTTATATTAGTCTTAAAGAATATATGGTCTAAACTTTTGCTGGTCTTTTACCCTAGTGTATTTATTTATCAAGCTTTCGAAACCCTCTTCGGTCATTTGGTCTCCTTCTACAGATGTGATAAAGCATCACAATGAGCAATATCAAATAAATATTCAAACTTTTGTCACCAGTCAATCTCTTTTTTCTTCAATCCCTCCGATCGTTTTTTTCCTGTTTCTTTTTTGGTTCTTTTTAAGATTCTGCCAGTCCTCATGAATGCTCTTTCTATTTTACAAAGACATTCAAAAACAAAAAGAGTGTGCTCTCGCCTATTGGCTCGGCTCAATTTTGACGCAGGAGTGTAAGGAGTGAGAAGGGCAGCAAACGTGGGGTGTACTTTGCCTTCCGAGTTTTTGAATGTTTCTGCATACAGATACTAAATTAGCACTTAAAGTGTATCAATTAGTGAGACTCCGATATAAACGGCCCTAAAGTAATTTTTGCAAAAGTTTCACAACTGGTAGCGACCTCTGAAGCTTCTACAAAAAATCACATAAAAATACCTATTCCATATTAACACGTATATAATCGAACAACAAAATAGGCTGATAATAATTCAAAAGTCCAAAAATAAGGACCACTGACGGAGTAACTTTCACTTCTATTAAAAAAGCGTAGCTCAACCACGGCGTTGCCACTTCCTTGAGCGCTGTCATTCCCATGATTTATTGAATATGTATGAGCAGTACATAGATAACATACAATACACGCCTTTATCATCACTTTGCCTAAATTGGAGAGAGCAACGCATTGCAGTCCAGTTTAGACTGATCGCCATGGCCCATTCTTCTTCGAATCAAACTCTAAAGTTTTTTCACAATTGAAAGAGCTGTACGGCAGTGCATACAATACGAACAAACAAACAAAAACAATAGGATACAAAAATGATTTATTCAAAAATTTCATATTCCCCAAAAATATAATAACTGCATGTTAATAATCTCTAATAATGTCACCAAACAAAGTTTGACTTACTAAATTATATTATACACATAATCGCCTTAATATCGTACTAAAAAATAGTTTATTATATACAATTTTATCAAAGTAAAGTCTTTTCATTGTCTTTCTCACTTTAATCATTGCACTGGATTGGTTGCATTAACTAATAACTTCTGATTTGACTTCTTCCGATAATGTCGTTTTTTTAGTTCTCATTCGGGTGATAAATATTTCTATCGACCATGATATCACCACTGCAACTGTAATGAGGTTTAATGCGTGGATGCAAGCTGCATAGCTCCACAAATCTTTCATTAATCCTAAAACAGAAAGGTGAAATTGTTAATAAAACATGATTCAATTCAATTCTTATATTGAAATATAATTGACATAAGTAGGTAAACATAGAACCACTCGGTACCGGTTTAGTATTATACAGTGTGTTATTCAAAAGTCCTCTCCCCCCCTCGTATCTTTTGAACGGCTAAACTTACATTAATAAAATTTGGAGGGAGAAAATAAAGGGTTGTAAACTTCTTTCGAATGGTAACAGGTGACGTGATAGTAATAGATGACGTATTAATTTTGTTTGGGTTTAAACTAATTTTGACGGATAAATTAAATAAATACCATTTAAATAATAACATATAAATATTGAAGATTTTTCAGTCCACCTCTGGTTAGTTGTTTAAAAAAATTGACGTTTTTAATTTAATAGTATTTGTTGCTTTGCAAACTTTTCCTAAATAGCTTAAATATTTTTTTCTATTATTGTTTAACGAGACGTTTAAGAGTTTACAAGTTTGAAGAGTTCACAAGTTTGAAGCAACAGGTAGTGTTCAAGATGCCAAACGATCAGTTCGACCAGCATTTAGTGATGATAAAAAAATTGATATAGTTGCTGAAATAGTAGTAAACCCTATTTCCTCTTCAACTAAAGTTGCGTCTATCTGTGAAGTAAGTGAAAGTACAGTACAGAGAGTGTTGGCTAAAAATAAATTTCATCCATACAAGTTAAAAATGGTGCACCGCATTTCGTATGACGACCCCGACAGAAGACTCGAATTCTGTGAATGTATGACAAAAACAATTTGTTTTAGTGACGAAAGTACTTTTTGCCTCAATGGAAATGTGAATACACAAAATGTAAGGTATTGGAGTGACACAAATCCTCACACCTTTCGTGAACAGCATACCCAATTTCCAGAAAAAGTCAATGTTTGGGCAGGTATTTTGGGAAACCATATAGTTGGTCCTGTCTTCCTAAATTCAAATTTAAGCGGTGAAGTGTATCTGGAGATGTTACTCAATGCAATTGAGCCGTTAATTATTGGAATTCTGGAAGATAATCCAGATGAATTCGGCCATCTGGAAATAACATTTCAACAAGATAGTGCTCCTGCGCATTATTATGGTGCAGTAAGACGTTACCTGGATGAAGGATATCGAGGTAGATGGATCGGCCGGCGAGGTCCTATAGAATGGCTACCTCGGTCACCAGATCTGACACCATTAGATTTTTTTATTTTGGGGTTCTTGAAATCCAAGGTTTATTCTACGGCACCAGATAGCATTGGCGTTTTGAAAGAAAGAATTATTGAAGAATGCAATGCAATTTCAGCTGACACATTCGAACGAGTACGACAAGAGTTTACTAATAGGATGTATTACTGTCAGGAAGTAGACGGAGCACATTTCGAACACTTGCTATAAGAATTCATTGTTGATACTTGATTGATTAAATTTAAAAAAAAATAATTTCAATAATTTTGGTATTTATTTAATTTATCCGTCAAAATTAGTTTAAACCCAAACAAAATTAATATGGCTATGTAGCCAATATCAATGCCTTTCAAACGAGACATCACTTGCCATAAGGTTCTATTTAAAAGTATTGTCCAGAGTGGCACTGTGACGTCATCTATTACTATTACGTCACCTGTTACCATTCGTAGAGAAGCTCTGAAATATACCTAACTTAATGTGAATAATATGTTATGTAGATTTTCTTCGTATCACAAACGTCACATTTGTGACCAATCAAATTTCAACATCGCCCACAACGAAAAACCAATATCAATCAGTCGACTCGAGAACCTATGTCGAGAACAACAGAGCTTAATACTTCATAAGGTGGCGTTGTGAATTGAGCCTTATTATGTCATTCACTTATTCCGGAGATGACTAATACTAGGAAGATAATCCCAAACCAGAATAGATAAATAGTTGGTTTTATGAAAATCCTTTCGACCTTCCTGATGTTTCCTTGGTTTTATTCCTTCATCAACTTTATTAAAATAACTCCATACATACCCAAGCTTTGTCCAATGGTTAAAGATAGTAAAGCCTTGGTGACCATGTTAAGACCAACGGCAGACGGCAACTTTTCTTTCGGAATATATTCAGAAATTACCAAATTTTGATTAATCACAGCCACTGCTCGAAAATATCCAACAAAAAATGCTACTATCGTCAACGAAATATAATTAGGCATCAAAATTTCAACTGAAACAAAAATAATGAATGATCAGATCCCGTCAAAAACATGACGAGAAATAATTTTGCGAGCATGTCGAAGTCGTTTTTAAGAAGACTTTCGTAATATAGTCCAATAAATGAAGTGACCAACCGGTTATCAATTAAATACCGAGCGAAGCTGTAGGTCTCAACTGGGTCTTTCAAATAAAATAAATTTCCCCCCTTCTCCAAGTCAGGTATCAGTATGATAAATGGCCCCAAGCTTCCAAAAATTGAGATCAATTCATTATCTACAAAAAGGGTCTCCGACTTTTTTTGATAACGGCCTAAAATGTGCCCTTTACTTGTAGCTTCTGCTGTGATTCCAGAAGAGGAAATTCGAGTACAGTAGACATAAGCGGACGGGCATATTGTCCAATAACTCGAGTAAGAATAGATATTTTTTTATAATTGAAAATTCACGGAAAGAAAAGCTTCATAGCTATTGTATCCTGTGTGTCGGACCACTTTTTTCATCTTAATTTTGGGAGCCCAGAAGTTTTTTTCTTGGATATTTCTCGACTCCTACAAAATATATCCATATTTGAAAAAAATAATAGTAACTAAGTCTGGCCTTTTTTAATAAAAGATTTTTGTGTTTGTTTTATCTGTTCGCATCACAAAAAAAAGGAAGTTTTTTTATGTTATTTTTCGGTACCCACTTTCGGAGTTTTGAAAAATTGTGGCATCAGTCGGGTTTTTGAAAAATTATGAATCATCGTATAGATTTTCAATGCACATCACTGGAACGCTCAAAATTTCCTTTTTCCAATGGTCTTTTCGATTTTTTTTTTTTTTCGCCAACTTCAGTAGTTTTACAGAAATTAGGAAATTGTTCATAGGGGTGGATTTTTGGGTTTTTTGAGTATTTTCTCTTCTCGGTGTACTTCTTGTTTATCGTTTCTCTGAAATAAACATGACATTCCGATCTTTTTGGAACTTTAGTTCTTTACGTCAGGTTATGTTTGAGCGACCAGGGGTCGCGACGCAAAAGATCTGACCGTTACGCGTTACGTCACGCTACGTTATGTTACGTTGCTTCGTTATGTGCCTTGCTTGCGTGATTGTGCTCTCTCCTTAGTCTCTTTCTCGTTTACGAAGCAGCGATTCATATGCTTCGGCCGGGATTCGAACCCGGGTCGCCCGCGTGGAAGGCGAGCATTCTACCACTGAACCACCGATGCTATATTAAAATGCAAAGCTGGTATTCGCAGTGCTGGTGATCTACTTGAATTTGTTCGGATAAATTTTTACTATTATTTTCATAATTTTTTTTGCGCGATTAATGGGCCTAGCACATTTACTTTTCGAAATACAGGGTGTTGAAATTTTGAAAACTTGAATGTTTTAATTCGATAACTTTACAATGGATGGATAAATTGATTTGAGATTTGGCAGGTTGTTTTTAAATGTAAAAGGGAATATTTTGAAAGAAATAGTAGTTTGTGCAACTAGTGTGGATATGATGGCCATATCGCACGAGGACGAAGTTTGAGCACGACGCCGTAGGCGTTCAACTGCGATATGGACAATCTACACGAGTCGAGCAGCATATTTTTTCTTCGACCCACTTAAGAAAATACACTCTAGAAAATAAAAATTTCTATAAACTGTAATATAGCTTCATCCCTTGATCTCAGATTTTCCATAAAATTGTCAGGAGTAATACCCCTAGGGTCTTGATAATACCGAGATAATTTTGTCATAGAGAATACTGAAAGGGCTATTATCCTTGAGCAACACGCTTGAAGGATTCTCTGTGACAAAATTTTGAGTATTTATCAAGGCCCGAGGAGTATTTCACAGAGTATTCGATAAGATGATTTTTTACTTCGTAGAAATCACAAAATTGATTGTCAATCTGACGTTCAATAATTGTCACTTATAATTGCACAAGTGGTTTGTATTTTATCGGGTAAATTTGGGTTGTTCAATGAGAAACTGTTTCCTAGCAATTCCACGAGAGTAACTAATAATAAAATAATTTTTGGCCCCTATATGACACAATGAAAAAAATATGACAACTAGACATTCAATAATATTTTGATAAGACTACAAAACTTTGTTGTCAAATTTTATCAAGGTCCATTCATAGTAGATCACATCTCTGGTAAAATGTGAAATAAAATATTTTATTTTATGACATTCCAAAGATATGATAGTCTGCTAGAAATGGAATCCAGTGAAGTGCACGTTCCAGGCGTTCGGATGACTATATATCATCCGGCGGCCAGTGCTGTGCTGCGATCCAACCAAAGTGCATGTGGTGAATTTGCGAATGAAATTATGTATTACAATTTATTTTTTACGGCTTTTTGGTATTATTTTTATAGTTTATAAGCTTTTTTTTAATATCCATCAAAGCCTTATTACAGTTATGGCCTCAATTAATATCAAACAATTATTCTTATATTTTAACGCGACGACTGAACATATAGATTGCCTTGAACATGTTTTTGGTTTAGTTAGAAATCAAAATGGCAATTGTGGAAATCCAACGTCAATCCAGTTCAAACGAACATTCAAAAAACTATTTTGTGTCAAACTGTTGAATTCTGGATCTCAGAACTGCGCAAATGACGAAGCCAATATTTTATTAAAAGCAGTAGATCTTTTAAAAAGCCAACCAGATGCATTATTATATACAGGGTGTCCCAGGAGTTCGTACCAAAAACTTGGGAGGTGATAGAAGGACTAAAAATAATGACGGTATTTCATATAAAATTTTTTCTTCACGCCCTTCGTTAACGAACTACATGGCTCTAAAGTTGGGAATGAAAAATGGTTTTTTATTTACAATTATCAAATGGATGTTTGGGAATTGGTAAGATTTCAACCGTTAATAAACACCATAATTGCACACTTTTTGGCGTGATATACAAGTCTACAACATACTTGTGAGATCAGGTACCGACTAAGGTAAATGGTGGATGCGCCATTTTTTTGTAAGTAAAACTTTTTCAGTCATAAATGCAATTATAGGCTTTTGTGAACATTTTTAGAGGTATCAAGTCCTCTTGTGACATTTCGATTATATTAACGGTTGTTATTATTATTAACTTATCAGTGTACTGTTCTACAATATTTAAGAAAAAACATTTAACACGTTCAAGTCATTTTGAAACGTATGCACCTACGCCTATGGTAAAATGAATCGTAAAGCGATTCGTTCAAGGTTATCAAAAGCTCTGGCAATTTATGAATGAAATTTATGAGAGTTATACTACTGGTTCGTTCATATACTGTGGTATTTCAATGTAAGGCTTAGAAATTACAGGTAAACATAATTTTTATTTCTTAACTTTGGCGAACTATAACTCCGAAACGAGAGCTCATATTACAAAAAATTAGACAAACACTATTTTTACTTCATTTGCCTGCTTCCGAATTTTTGACATTAAGTTCCCGGACTCCTAAGTATATTGAAAATCATGAGTAGAAGAAACTCCATCTATGTTTTCAAAGTGAATATTACTTACTTGATCGCATAATTGACAACATAACTGAACCGAACATAAAGGATGTTCTGTTACTCATTTTCAGTCTCCTGCATATCTCGGAAGCAGTGATTCTTCCTAAAACATCAGCTGATGATAAAGAAGTCATCGTGGTTGTTGTTTGAAACACCGTTAATCCAGCTTCGTCTTGAAGAAAAATCGGGAAAAATGCTCCAAAAGATACTGTCGAAACATAAACTAAACCTAAGCCGATTACTATATGAATGTAAACTGGATCTGTTAGTAAATCAAATCCTAATGTTTTGGATATTTTCCGTAGCCAGTTGTGTTTTTTGTCGTCGTGATTCAATTTGAAGTGACCTGAAAATGACAAATTATACTTACAACAAGTACAAAGTCAAGTTATGCAATACTCATTTACGTATGGTATTTTTCCTGAAAATTTAAAAATTGCACTATAATCAAACCCTTGCATAAAAAAGGAGATACCGAAATTCTTGGCAATTATTATAGACCTATAAGTCTGTTTAGAGTTTATTTAATACATGCCAACATGGTTTTATCAAGGGAAAATCGACACAAACCGCTATTTTTAAATGTTTGCAGTTCATCATAGAACAGCTAGAGAAGGGCGAGTTGGCACTGGGAATGTTTTTGGATTTGTCCAAGGCTTATGATTGTCTTGATAGGAAACTGCTTATTGAAAAGTTAGAAATGTATGGAATAAGGGGAGTTGTAAAAAAATGGTTTATATCTTACGTGAATGATAGGAAGCAAACAGTAGCAATTACAAAGGGGGGAACACCTGTAAATCAGAAATAATGCCCAATAACATAGGAATCGCACAGGGAAGTATCTTGGGACCAATCCTATTTATATTATATGTCAATGACCTCTCTCTTATAGCCACCCAATCGTATCAACATATTGTTAAGTATGCCGATGATACTAATATAATTGTGGGCAGCAAGGACATACAAGACATTTTAACAAAGGCTAACCATTTGTTCACCCTTTAAACAGAAGGGTTTGAAAAAAATAAATTAGTTTTAAACAAACACAAAACAAATATCTTACTTTTTAGAACAAAATAAGCAACAGTCACAAAGCCATCTGTAATAGATATTAACAATAAAGAACTAGTTTTTTCTGAAGACGTAAAGTTTTTAGGTATTTATATAAATGAATTTTTTGATTGGTCTTTTCATAAAAATAGTGTGAAAAAAGAACTCAATACAATTTGTTATGGAATTCGGGTCCTTGGCAGGTATATGAATGAGAGCACTCTTAGGGTAATGTATTATGCAAATTTTGAATCAGTGTTAAAATTCGAGATTATTTTTTGGGGAAAGCACAGTTTAGCGCAGGGCATTTTCGTTGTTCAGAAGCGAATAATAAGAGTTATTAGAAATATGGAGTATAATGAAACGTGTAGAAAGGTTTTTAAAAGTCTTGGAATAATGACATTTTGGGCTGTTTATATTTATGAATGTTTAATGTTTTTGTTTAAAAATAAAAAATTATTTGATATAAGACCGAAGACTCATGGATATAATACAAGAACATTGAATGTTAGTTACCCAATACATAGACTGACGCTTACCGAAAAGTGCCCACATTATATGTGTCTAAGGCTTTTAGACAGTGGGCCCATGACACCACAAGTGTCGATAGCATATGTTCTTATGCCCTTTTAGGGATATACTCAGACAGCCCGGGCAATCAGGAAAAAGTGTCTCCGAGCGTCTATGACCAGTCCTTGCACCTAGTATGACCTCTAGTTTCGTTGATGTGGCCATAAATCGAGATGCCCTCAACGAAATTGTATGCAAAGGTCGGAATAGTGGTTAATGGGTCGAAAGAAGTCATTCTACCACAGGGCATACTTTCCTCGATTATCGCCCAACGCCAGTGGAAAATTGCCGCTTCCGGTTCGTATGCCTCCTTCCGGTAGCGACCTAGACGTATGCAACCCAGCTAGCACCCGGTTATTTTTACAAGATACGATAATGTATCCATATGCCCGAGCCTCCTCGTTCATCGAATACTTAACCCTTTTTTCAACCGAAACTAGAGGTCATAGCAGGTGCAAGGACTGGTCATAGACGCTCGGAGACACTTTTTCCTGGTTGCCCGGGCTGTCTGAGTATATCCCTAAAGGGCATACGAACATATGTTATCGACACTTGTGGTGTCATGGGCCCACGGTCTATTTTTAATTCTCTGCCTGATAAAATAAAAGAAATTGGTTCACAAAAAATGTTTAAGAACGAGATTAGAAAAATGTTAATAAATTTGGAACCTTATACGTTGCAAGATTTTATTTGTGTTTAATGTATACGATACTTTTTTTTGTTTTTGGTTAAGTATTAAGTTTTTTGTTTGTATGACGTCATTTCACTTTGTGTTTACTTGTAATTATGATCTGAAATAAAGTAATTTATTATTATTATTATTATTAATATTAATATTAGTTCTTGATTGATTTATTTGTAAAAAGGTCCTGACGGTCCTGCCCTCTCATACTTTTGTTCTACTATAGGTATATTTTACGACTATACTATGGCTGAAAATATCACCCACTTTGGTCTTATATAGAATTTTCAACTAAGATAATGCTTTTAAGAAATACCCACTGTTCGCCATTCCAATTGCAGACTCTTTGTAGTTGTCCTCTATATGACTTTTTAATATTCCTTGACTATAGGATTTAATCATTCCTTTGGCTGTTGAAAGTTTACGTTCTGTACTTGAACATTTCCTGTCCTCGCTAGTAGGTTTATTTTCATTGCTTAAAGTAGTTGAATCACCATTTGGAAGGTTCCGTTCATTTATAGAAACTTTTCTTTCACCGCTTGGTGGTTTATGCAACAATTTTTCTTCTTCGGGCTTGGGTACACCACTGACCTCAATGCTAGCATCAGTGGACGGTTTTTCAGATGCATTTTCAATGCCCCCAATGTCATCTGATGGGGCCCATCGTTTACAACAGAACATGGGCTGAAAATTAAAAGAATATTCAATTCATAAAATTTAAATTTAATAACAATAAAAAATGGACAGCCATAGTGACTGCAGACAGTAGTTGAAATTTAGGTAGATAAACCCTCCTAAACAATTTCTTCATAGCCCCCGTAGCAAAAAGAAATTTTCACAAATCAAATAAACCCCTTCAAAAATTTAATTGTAAGCCGAGAATGTATTGATTGTCACTCGATCTTTCACGCTCGTATTCCAGTCCTTGATTCAAAAATGTCTCAAATCTCCTTCAACAGTATCCATCCAATTTTTTCTGGATCGTCATTTTTTTCATTATTTCCTTCACCTCATAAATCAATCATTCTCACACATCTTTTTTCATCCATTCTTTTTTTTTCATTTTTGGTAGCAGTTTTGATGGCGGGAGAACTGCAGCCTCCCAGATTTGGTCCACCCACACCCATTATCTCCGTACCTTCTAGTAGACGATACTATTCTATTCTACCTTGTGACTCTTCGCAGCATGGCTGTCAGTTAATAAGCTCATCCTATAAATATCAGTCCTTTTTGTTAATTATCAGGCATTGTTAGATACCATAAATCTCCCCCTGAAATATAAAGGTATGTTTTCCTAGTGAGAAGGGACGTCTTGCGTTCTTCATTTCACTATACACTCCTGCTCCTATCTTTCCCCAGTCTTTGACCTGTCTGTATAATGGGACTCTCCTCGGAAAATTTTAGTATACTTATGGGTCTATTTTGTAAAAGTCTTTCTATTGGCACTGTGATGACCATAAAATAAAGCAATGTTGTCAGGTATATTTTCTAAAATTGTTGGGCTCACTATACAAATGTTTCCCATTACTTCAGTTTCAGTAAACTGTTAGCTCGTGATGTTCTCAGGAAGCTAGTTTGGAAATATTTAAAAAAATACATAATATAAATTTATTGGTAAGCATTAAAAAAAGGCGCTCGAAATTGCTGTAAAAAAAAGAAAATAATTAAAACAACCTTCATGTATGCCCACTATATTTAAGAAAATTTTGTATATCTGGCAACGCAGATAAACTAGATGCAGGTGTCTACTAATCCAGTACACTATTGTTTGTAATATAACGGAGTAACGGGTCACTTACTCAATGTGACCACTATAACATAAAAAAAATTATGTTTTAGGGTGGTAAGCCTTCTAAGACAACAGTCTATATTCAGGGGCGTCTGTGAATGTTGTTTTAATGAAATATTTAAAATAATAGTGCTTGTTCGAGTGAGTTTAGTGAACTTATAATTGATATCAATATAATATTTATTTGTTCGTGGAGTTGAGTGAATTGATATCAATATACCTACCTAATATTTATTTGTTCGTAGACGTTAGGGTGAGTTTTATGAATATAATTTATTTGTAATAACTAATTAATTAGAATGGCATTTTGGAGACCATTTGAAACATGTTAATAACGGATTGTTTACGGGTTTTAGAAGGACAATGTAGTACCAGCTTTAGAACTGATTCGTGATATTCCTGAATAAAATTATCAATGTTCAGAAACACTGCGCGCGGTTTTATTAAATTGCGGATTTAAATATAAGTAGTTAGATAATCAAATGGTATATGAACGATAAATGTTATTCTGTATCCAAAATGCTAACGAATTCCTCTTTAGAAATCGCTGTTCATGAACGACACTCAGAAACGTCACTTCGGCTATAAAAATTTGTCTATTTTTGTGATAAGATTAATTATTTCGGTGAAAATTATGGAAATTGATCGGTGGTACGGTGTAGTTATTTTACATTCAAGAAGAAATTTTTATTTCTTCTCACATGTTGATGGGATATTTTCAAGTGAGAAATTCGTAACCTCAACTTATTAACATATAATACGTCAATGCCTCAGCTAAGCTTTTCCTTTATCCAACCATAACAAAGAGCCATATCTTCTATCTTTCTTGCCTCCAATGAGCTGATTAGTCTTTGAGGATCTTTGGAGAGTATCTAGCACATTAGGTCTGTTCTACCACTCCACTGTGCTCTCTCCTCAAGTCAGTCTTGGCGATTTTCAAATGCTTTTGTCATCCGTTCTGTCTACGTGGCCTAACCATCGAAGCAGTTGTGCTATAATTTAAGTTGTTCTCCTTCACCTCTGTCCAGATCCTCCATTCCTCCGTAAATTTTCCCTGAAATTCCTCGGTCCCAACTTTCAAATTCACTACTTCGTATCCAGTATCCAAGCTTCACTTCCGTATAACATTAATTTATCTCTCATAAAAATTTCATCATACGCATATGGTGACGCTATCATAGAAGTTTTGCTCTAGGTACCAAAAATGTGTAAGTCGGTGATCCGGGCCCATAGGTTTTGATCTATCAACAATCGTTAAGTGATGTAGAAAAAGTTTTCACTTCGATAATGCTTCTTAGTTCCATCTATAGGTAATGTTCTGTAATGAGGTGTGAAGGCGATATCCGGTTTTTGGTATTTCATTTCATAACCTCCAAAATTCAAACGATCTAAATTATAAAGACCATTTCACAACACCTGACTTTGACAGGTCGGCCATACCTGTGATGGTGTGATGGGTCCCCCGATCAGTTGGAATTTGAGCTTGTGTGTTTTGACATGTGCTGTAAGGCAGTTGGTGCTCCACGTATTCCACACTTAACAATCCTACAAAACGATGACATTTTGAATAATTTGAAGAACTTATCACTAATCCAGCAGTTATCCGTTGTTTACTAGTGAACAATGAAAACTGGATAAAATATGACAAGAGGACCCAGAGATATATGCCCGACCTGTCAGCGAAGTCATTCTGGTATGGTCCATTCACAAAGTTTTCGCAGCTCTTAGTACTTTTAGATTTTATTAGGTATTAACTATAAATACAAGCTCTTAAAGAGCTGTTTGACGATGATTCAGGCATAACATATATTTATATATTTTGAGCTTCAGAGTATAATGATAGAAACTATAATTTTGAACTAGAAGAATTTTCCTTCTCTAGGCAAAAAAGAAAACAACGCAATCTTATAGACATTATGTCATTAATAAAAAATTACATGTTAAAAATATCAAATAAAGTACTATATATTTTAGTGGTACAAATATTACCATTAATAAACATTGAAAACGCCATTAAAATATTTGGAGGAAGCTTTGAATTGATGTAAATAAACTGAGTTTTACCTTGAAGAATGCAGCTCCAATAATACCACTATAACTTATAAATCCCAAAATAAAAGCGGTTCCATCATATTCGTATTTCTTCAGTAACATTCCTATGAAAAGTGGCATCGTCATCTGTCCCACTGCTGTTCCAGCCATTGAGATTCCCACAGCCGTACTTTTCTTGGTAGTGAAGTAATCATTGATAACTAAGAAGGTTCCGGAAGCCAATAGCCCCAAACCAAATCCTAAAAACAATTTTATTTTGAAATGCTTTCCACATTTAGCAAGGAACAACATAATTCAATCAAATTTATTCACAATCCCAAACAGCACTGTATGTATTGAATACGTACATATTAGGTCTTATATACGTCCTGTACGTACATTACCTAAAATGTACGTATTTAGTACGTACATTGTGATTCATAAACGGTACGTACTTTGGGGCACGTACCATGTACGTATTCAATATGTATCGGCAGTACATATTTTCTGATACGTATTATGTATGTATCTAATACATATCGAATAGAAGGTTAAAGGTTGCATGAACGCATGCTCAGCGGGAAAAACAACATGTAGTTACTGCGCATCCATGCAGCCCTGTGATGGGTAGAAGTAGGTATATTATCTATAGGGTAGTACGCTAGGACCTTGAACGAACAATAATTCGTCCAATATGGTAACCAGATGTAGAGGGTATCTGTCGCGTTCGCGCTTTTTTTAGTTTGGAGTGCAATAAAAATAAATATTTGGCGGTTTTTATCTCAATATTCCACCCATTTCACCCACGATCACACAGACCACTTGTGCCAGCCACTTTTGTTGTTTATACACCAAGACCAGGATAAATAGTTGGTAAGTTATTGACTATTTTCTATTACTTTATTCAATTTATATTTATTAAAGTAACAGTTAAACTAGTTTGAAGTAATATTAGGTACTTATCTTAATACTAGTTTCATTATAGTTTGTAGTTTTGGGATCTTGTAAGCAGTATTTTTTTACAACCTGTTTATTTGCTGTTTATAAAGATAGTATACCTACCCACCTATTATCTATTAGTACATTAATCTACTAGTGAGATGTCTTATGAAGTTAGTAAACATTATAAAAAAGCAACTAAAGAACTTTATAGATTTGTTAGTAATAATCGAAAACAGTTGGTTGAAGATTTAAATCTGCCTTTTTGTCGTAATTTTTCTGTATCGTCCAATAATTTTAATAATGTCACAGAGACTTATTCACTTAAACGTATTTATTTTAGCTATTTTTCATTATCTTTTCAAGGTGCTGCTGTGAAATCTGGAAAATGCAGAGAAAATAAGGAGACGGAGCAATTATAGGTGGTTAAGAAGGGCACCGGCCAGGGCAAAAAGGTTCAATGTACAAATAGTAAATAGAAAATGGTAAAAATTTGTATATTATTTCAAAATAAATTAATTTTCAAGCTGTTTTTGAAGTTTTATATTTTAATCTAATCTAGTTTGGGCACATTCTAATGTGTACTCCAATTTATAAGACTATACAGTTGAACCCACAATTAAGTGTCAAGGAAATTTTTTCGAATTCCTGCTACGACAGCAACGTTATTAACATTGTGACGGATAAACTCAAATTACAACAATATCGGCGTTGCTTAAAAGGAACTCAAGAAAAACTCCTTGAAACTCAATGGTGAGCAGTCAGCTCTGTACGTGTCTGGATGATACATGCCAAGTACGTACTACCGGTACGTACTAAGTACGTACATTTTATTGGAAAATGTACGTATTTAATACGTACCATGTACGTACTTTGTACAGGAAAGTACGTACATAATACGTACCTTATATCTCATGAGTACGTATTGAATATGTATTATGTACGTACTTGTGCTGTCTGGGAATATCCTACGGGATATACCCAATTCACAGGATGAGGTTCGTAGTAGTTAGATAAATGACATACGATAACTTACAAAAAACTACCTATCACAAATTTGATTATAATATATATTAGATCCAGATATAAGGTTTTGTAAGTGATTTTTGTAAGGTTGAAATAATTGTGAAGTTCGCAGTTTTCCTGAAAGGAGACAATTTGTGACCATGCTTTAGTATACGGTTTACAGAAATGCTCTTCAAACAAAAAGCCTGCAGAATCTACACGGAAAGAAAAGAATCGTTGTATCAAGTAAAATTTATTTGGATCAATTAAATTAAAGTGTCATATATGCACGACAAAATATTATTTTGGAGTAATTAAAATAATTTCTTGGTTTTAATGCAGGTTAAAGTATTGATGCAACTAACTGTTTGTTGACTGAACCAAATATTTAGTCAACCGGACCATTTTCATAAATTATTTTGATAAAATTATTGCTTCAACATAGTGAATATTTTGTTGAATTGAATCTGAAAAATGATCAAACCAATTGAGAAAAATAATGATTTAGTCAATATTTTTTGTTGAACAAATTATAATAAATGATCTAATGAACAAACGTTATCATCATATCAATTTTTTTTTGCTTGGTTCAAAACAAATTTTGGATTCAGGTGAAGAATTATGTTGTTAAATTGAATAACAAAATTACTAAATCAACGAAATTCATAAGCAAATCAAGAATATTAATTGCTTGCGTTAATTTTGAGAATTTATTCGATAAATTAAATATTTTAGTTAAAAAGTATAATATTTTGATTGAACATGAAATGCAATCAGTTTGATCAACTGATTGCTAATTTTAATATAAAAATTAAGTTGGCATAACATACTGAGTGCTTTAAAAAAGAAAAGTTAAATATACTTCATAGCATTTTATTTAAAAAGAAAAAACAATAACAAAATAAAATATTAATTTTCTAAAACATAAAATCAAACTTCCACTAACTGCATTTCCTTTCAACCGCAATAACTTTTCCATGAATTGGAACCAATCCACTTGCAAATTCACTAAAAGAGCATCAGGGAAAATCAAATCATAATATATGTTGATCTACAAAGAAGTAATAATAAAAATAAATAGAGTTCAATGAATGTTCTAAACAAGCATAAAATAAATTCATGAATTTTCCAATATAAATATACGAAATGCAGCCCCAATGAATGTATCACATGTCCCTTTCTCAAACACTGAATATAGGTAGCACTATACTATAACGCTTAGAATTAACAATTTGCAAGTTAATGATGAATATAAGAAATTTAAAGTGAAGGTAATGACTCATTACCTTACATTTCCAATTAGGTAGGTTAGATTAGGTAGGATCATAGGACAGTACCGTAACTTTGTAGAAAAAACATTAGGTACCTACTTAGTGTTTAAAACCGGGTTTAATATCGGTTTAAATTCATGTTTGATTTAGAATGTGATGTATGCGATATATTTAAGATACAACTGATACAAGACAAACTACCTATCATCTTAAACCAAAAATGAAAATTTTTTCGGAAGAAACAAAATAATATAATATTTGTAAATAGAATACATAATTATATTTACCTGAATAATCCGCTAATCCAGAACAATTTCCAGACAACAGGTTATCACTCACCTAACGATCTAACTCCTATCTTAGAACAATATGAAATGAAGAATGAAGTGAAAACGTTGTGATAGATAGAAACAGGACAATCTACTGAGCAACAACATTTTGAATGAAACAGATAATCAGTCGATACAAATATGAAATTATTCCGATTGAACTATTGCATATATTGAAACAAAAAAGAATAAATAGTTCAAATTGACTGTTGAAATTGGTTACTTCAGTGATTTTAAGTTTCAAACCAATTCATTTTTTGTTTAAAATAATATAGTGTATATGCTTGATTGAAAAGCAAATATTATGGTTGAATTAATATTATTATTCGCTTAAAAGGAGTTGAAAAATGCTTCATTTGAAAAAATTTATTTTGAACCGAGCGAATTCACTTGTTTGAGTCAACCAAATATTATATTTGAGTTAATAATATTATTCGCTTGAAGTAAGTTAAAATATATTTCATTTGACAAGTGTATGTTTGAATCAAGCGTGTTAATTTGTTTGATTTGAATGAATCATTTTGTTGAGATAATATTATAATACTTTGATGTAAATTAGGAAATACTTCACTTGATAAGTCCATTTTTGATTCAAGAAATTTCTAGGATTACGTCGACAATTGCATTTTGTTTCGGCAATTTTAATATTTCGTTGGACGAATACATTCAGTATTTGATTTGAATGAAATTTAATCGAGTTAATCAAATAAAAGTGACTAAATAAATTTAGTTGATATAACATATCTTTTTTTTCCGTGTAGATATTTTATGAAGATTTCACGTAAATCACCTCATTTAAAAATGCTTTCAAAGGTAAATACAATTATTTAAAGAAGGTATCGATTTGATTCAAATAACAAAAAAAATCCTATGGGTATAATGATATAATTTTGTACAGTTATCGCTTGGAATGTACAAAGTCAAACTATACAGGGTGTACCAACCTTACGACAAACTTCGGTATATGGGTTATTTTAAGAGATATCAAAAAATGTTATCAACAAAAATAGAAGATGTGTTGAAGGTCCATATTTTGAAGTTATACCGAACTATACAGATGAGTGCTTCATAACTCCGTTACAAACCAATCATAGGATTTTTTGAATGGGAGCCCCTTTATATTATACCGAACTCGGATTGGTTACATTTTTTTGAAGCTTTTGATATAAGGTTTTGCCACGTTATACAGAGTCCTTCCAAAGATATGGACACGCTTATGTGAAAATCGTAGGTAAATCAACGCTCTGTAGCTTGTTGTACGTTCAAGAAAAAAAAATGCATTTCGCCAAACAGAGTTTAGTAATATGATGCAATATCTCCGTATCCTATTAAATTTCAATTATCTTTCTTGTATACAGGGTGGACGGAAACTCGAACTTGTCATTTTATTTCTTCTTTCAAATGGAACACCCTGTATTCTATAGCAAAAATAGACTTTTCGATTATGTTACTCTAATTTTTGTCAAGCATTCCCTATACTCAAAGTTTATAAAAACACAGTTATTTTGTAATATTTATTGTATGTAACAAAAAATCCCAATTAATAATAAATTTTAATGAACAATTTATTCTAAACAAAACTAGCCACCAAAAGTATAATCCCAACCGTAATATTAATCTGAAGGTTCAAAATGTCCACCGTTAACAACAACGCAATGCTGCAGAATAGTTCAAATGATTGACTAACATTTCTCAGCATATCAACGTTAGCAAATCGAAATGCCGCACTAATTATGTCTTTCATGTCATTTCTAATATCCGGGGGATTTTATAAACTTATTCCTCACAAGACCCTAAAAAAATCAATATACTTTTGTTAAATCGGGTGACCGAGCTGGCCTTAGACAATAGTCTAAGGAGCTGGCCAATCAGTTGAACCCCCTCTTACAGCATTGCATTGATGACGGTGAACACTTTTTTTTTGGCTTTAGGGCTGTACCCATGCAGCCAGAAACTGTTTAAGTAATGAAGAATCGCTACTCTTTATAAATATTGGCGCAGTAAGTCAGTAAGTCTGAGTGTACTTAAGGTCTACAAATGTATTCGGTGAACACTTATAACCTTCAGTTTAATATTACGGTTAGGATTATACTTTTGGTAGCTAGTTTTGTTTAGAATGAATTATTCATTAAAATTCATCATTAATCAGGATTTTTTGTTACTTACAACGTTTATTGCTTTCACAATAGGTCAATAATTATAGTTTACAGTAAATGTTACAAAATAACTCTGTTTTCATAAACTTTGGGTATGGGGAATGCTTTACAACAATTAAAGTTACATAATCGAAGACTCTATTTTTGCTATAAAATACAGGGTGTTCCATTTGAAAGGAGAAAGAAAATGACAGGTTCGAGTTTCCGTTCACCCTGTATATAAGAAAGAATATAATTGAAATTTAATAGGATACGGAGATATTGCAGCATGTTGCGAAACTCTGTTTGGCAAAATACATTTTTTTTCTTTAACGTACAACAAGCTACAGCGCGTTGTTGATTTACCTACGATTTTCACATAAACGTGTCCATATCTTTTGAAGGACTCTGTATAACGTGGCAAAACCTTATATCAAAAGCTTCAAAAAAATGTAACCAAACCGAATTCGGTATAATATACAGGGGTTCCCATTTGAAAAATCATATGTTTGGTTTGTAACGGAGTTATGCAGCTCTCTGTATAGTTCGATATAATTTTAAAATATGGACCTTTAACACATCTATTTTTGTTAATAATATTTTTTTGATATCTCTTAAAATAACCCATATACCGAAGTTTGTCGTAAGATTGGTACACCCTGTATATATTATGATTCGGTACTTTCTCGACATTGTTTTAATGCCTTGGGTAGTTATTTTATATAAGCTATATATGACAGTTCACTCTTAAAAGGATCATCGAATCAATACAAAGCAACCAAATTACAAATCTAAGTTGCACATTATATCCAAAAAATATTGGTTTATTCTCATGGGGACTGCCATCATTGACAACTTGTCAGGTGGTGGACATGCAATATTGAGTATTTTCATTCATGTAAAGCGGGTCTAAGAGCACCATATTGCATGTGAAGTAGGCCAATAGGGCGTTTGTTGTTTCCTTTAAGCACCTGAAAAAACTCCTTTATATTTCCTATCACTGGATAGGAATCTACTAATATTGAGTTTATAGATAAAATATTTTTGAAATATAGTACCTATATGTGTTGTTTTATCAACTGATCAACTGTTGTTGATTTTATTATTTATATAGATTTCATATGGATCGGTATATTTACCCTTCTGGCTAAGGTGGACATAATATATCTAGGTACCTACTCTAGTCGCAAAGGAGAAACCCATTTTTTGTTACAGTTTGAACCTAAAATGGTCCGAGACTATGAAAGAAAGTTAGGAAAAGCTTTTAGCTGCAACTACACTAAAGAAAACTGAAGTTATCCACAAGAAAAATATGTGAAAAATATTCAATAGCCAAAGCAACCATAAAAATAAACTTGGGAAGAAACTCACCCAAAGAAATATACGAGGGCGGTTTGACGAAAGAGTGGCAAAGGGCAAGGGCAAAGCCACTAGCGGAATAATATTGGTGCTGTCTTCACCACTTTGGTGTATAATATACTATTATTTTGTCTACAACATACAATGCTTGCTTTTATACTGGAAAGTGGAATTAGAATGTACCTACTCGAAAATTCTATGAATTTCCATTTCACAATTTTTTTGGTACTTTCCCTGTGAACTAAAATAGAAATATCAAAAAGAATAGAAAATTGTTTTTCTTTATAATCTTCAACTACTTTGTAAGAAGTAAGTCCAAATGAGAAAAAAAAAAGAAGAAGAAAATATTTTATAGGTTATGCTCACCAATTTTAAAATACTGAATGAATCCATGATAAAAATTTAACACCACAAGTCTGCTTGTCAGAAATATTTCTTTGAGCTTATTTTTTATTATTGATCGACATGAACTGTGAGGTAATAATATCGTAATTTAAAACTTATGTTGAATTATTGACAACTGTGATTTTTTATAGGGTTTGGTAACCAAACTTGACCCCTTTTATGGATATTTTGAAGTGGACGAAAAATACAGAATATATATGTGTTTGTTAACAACCAATAATCATCAAATTAAATTACCAGAAAAGTTCCTTAACACAGTATCTGAAAACTTACATAAATCTTTGAATACTTTTATAGCATGTCCATCTTCAAAAATAATAGGCAAATTGAATGTAAATATAACATTGAATTCTTTTACAAAATTAATTAAAAAGTATAAACTAGGAGCAGCAGATATATTGATGGTTGATCAAACTTTGAAAATATTCAAACAAAATTTCCATTTTGAAAATGAGATAACTGAAAAAGTCATTTTTAGTGCTCTTTTAGAATCTATTATTAAATTGCATTCACCAAAAGGTGAATTACACAGTCAATTTTGTTTAAATAAATGCTTATTGGGCATTAGCATTACTTCCATACATTCATGTAGAAATGTTGAAATCAAAACAACAAAATTCAATGAATTTCCACCCTGGACATTTGGAGTGCACTCCAGACCAAACAATTATACTTATCTATTCGGATTTTTATATGTGGATCCCCAATATGGATTCTTGATGATAAAAGATGATTTTCACAAGATGGTGTGCATTATTGAAAATAACTTCAAGATTGACCATTGTTATGTTCTTATGAAAAACTATAAAATAATTACAGAAATATATAAAGAACATAAAATACCCAATCTGGAATATCTAATTACTAATTCTGAAGATGTTATAATTTTACAAAATGATAAAGAGAAGACAGGATTGTCTGGCAACATTTTATTAGATAGTTTGAAATATACAATGGAATTTATACTTCTAAGGAAAAGCACAGTAAGTAAAAAATAATAAGTTAACAAATTTGATGAAAATTCATTTGCACAAAATCACGTTGGACATATTTAAAAACTTCCCACCTTCAGCTAACCAGATTCATTATTCTGTTGTTTCTCTTGGACTTCCGAATGTTTCAGTTTTCTTCCTAGCAGATCCACTTTTCCAGATGAAATTACAGTTTCAATATCAGAATCTGAACTATTATCATCATCAGAAGAATCCTCCCGTCCTATTCCTGGTAAAATTGCAATGCACTTTAAAGCAGACTTTGGAGTTTTTATCATAACTTCAGTCTGTCCATTGGTTTCAAGTTTTTCTCCAGTCTCATCCATTATTGGTCTTTTTCTATTATTTTGTTGTGGGCTACTCATTATTTTTATTACTTTTCAAGGCTCAAAAATCACTGTGTAGAATGTACTGTAGTTATATGTACTTATTTGCCTTTATAAATCTTTGACAGGTATTATGTTAACCTTTCATTTTCACTAATTGAATTGCTCAACAATGGAATCTCAAACAAAACGTTATTAACGGTCAAAATACTATAAATTTTCAAGTAAGCTTACTTTTTGAACTGATTTGATTTTTAATCAGTCACTCTTCTGTCAAACACTAATGGAATGAAGTTGTTCGCAAAATATAAATTTTAGGTTAGGTTAGATAAATATCGCGAACTTGTTAAAAATAATGAAAGTGAAAAAATTTATACATCATTAGGCATGAGCCGGCTTTTCTTTAAGATACGGTTAATGTAATAACAATAATTAAATAAATGGAATGCATAATAATATTGAACATGAGTAGGTAAGTAAAATAGGCAAAGTTTAATACTGACTTCAAATTATTGTCTATAATTGACTACTGTTTGCTACAGTCAATTTAAATAGAGAAGACTTTCATTAAAAATAAGCTGAACTTTGATTACTTTCCGACTTACATTATATAAATAAATAAATTCTTCTAAACACAAAAATTTTTTAAGAAAATTTATAATCTTTGTGTTTCTGAGTTTTCAGTGATTGTTTTTTCTATATATATATATTATCATCAGTGAAGAAAACACTGATCAGTATCATAAGTTGAATATTTCCTGCTTTTCTTTGATTTGTAAAAATGTTTTAGTTGCCAAAGTTATTGACTCGGTTATTGATATAATTATATAATTTTTTATATTTATAATATAAATTTATAATGTTTTCAATTCAACTACAATAAATTGAAAACAACATCATAATACTTGGAAGCCTACATTCCAAAAAGCACAAAACTTCCCTATATATTATACTTTGCATTAAACAAATTGCTTACCTGGTGATGAATTCTCGTTTTATCTCCATATATTATAAAAATTAAAATTTCTATGTGTTGGGTTCCACTTGAAGTGGCCATAATTACTTCTAAAACTTTTTCACTTGAAATTTGGTGTAGCCGAAAAATAGTCCACTGATATTTTAAATGACATTAAGCAGGCATCTTGATTTTATCAATTAATAGCAGCTTAAAAGGTAATAATTTCCAGGTTTATATTATTTTTAATGATTATTCAAAGAAAATTATCTCTCAAATGTCATTCCAAACTATATAACATATCAAAGTGAAGATATTATTAAAACTTGATCATAGAAAATTACAATTATAAAATAAATAAGGGTTGTTTTGTACACTTTTCCAACAATTTCTTCACTTTTGCCTTTACAAGACCTACATTTCAATTCAAAAAAATTATGAACTACATCACCACATAAAAACTGGTGACATATCATTTGAAAAACTGGCATTTAAAATTGAAACACGACCTATTTCGGGAATTTCGTGAAAAAGTGAATGGTATGCAAAATAATGAATTTGTTCCATAATTTAGCCACGCTCTTTATATGTGACATGAGGGTTTCTGTGCCAATTGAAAGGAATCATTGCAATGTATCATGGAATAATAATAAAGTAATCTATCCATAATTTCACATTATTTTTTTAGATATGTATGGGTCAAAATAAAAAAACACAAACATACTTACAAATAAAATCAATAAATATAAATAAAAAGGAAATTGAGGACACCTATTTTTTAACTTTACCATCAAAGTACACTACTATTGTTTTTCATTTGAAAGAAGGTTTCAAGTACAAAATGCATCACAATGAGCCTTTGTAAGTATAAGTGTTTATTTATATTTTAAATTGTGCATTGTAGATAAGTACATATAGGCATATTGAATAGTGATTTAATTGTTACAATTGAAATAAAAATAAAATATACACTACTTGACAAAATTAAATATTGATTCATACAAATTGTTATAATTAATTAATTTTTTATGAACATTGTTTGCATTAAAAGTTGGAAAAAATCGAGGAAAAAATATATTTAGAATTTTAAAAGTATTTTAAAAGAAGGTTCATTTTGTTGCTAAAATGGTTGCTCTCCCATTTCCCTTTATTTCACAATGAACTTTTACCCAGAGAAATGATACCTTTATTTCTAATTATGACAAATAGGTGTTTTTTAAGATAATAAATTATACAGGGTGTACCAATCTTACGACAAACTTCGGTATATGGGTTATTTTAAGAGATATAAAAAAATATTATTAACGAAAATAGTATATGTGTTGAAGGTCCATATTTTGAAATTCGATTGGCTATTGGCTCCCAAATTTACGGTATCAAGTTTCTGAACACCCTGTATACTATTTAATATTTTATATTTATAAGGAAAGAAGTAGTTATTGCAGAACTTCATTCAATAGAGAAGCTGAAAAACTTCACAATTATTGAAGAGGATGCTCATTTTGAAGAAATGGAAATTGCAAAAAATGTATCCTTGCCTCCTGTATTAAAAGTCGAAGATTGTAAAGAGTATATGTCAAAAAATTCGAAGATGTTTTCTTTTGAAGGGGTTATACAAACTAGAGGATTTGTTAAGAGTCTATCGTTAAAGCATATAAGAACCTCCTTGTATGGTTTTTCTACACCAGGTTAGTCATACTATAATTATTATTCAATATGGGTTCACTATTAAAAAGTAGTTCTTATGATAGTTTTATAATGAACACTGTTCAAAAAAATCTGCTTCTTGGTAAGTCAATATCAATTGTACACTAACCATGTTAGTTCATTGATATTTTTCAACTGAAAAATGAGGAAATAGAATATTGTACACATTGTGTTGATTAATACCTGACACCTGTTTGAGCACATATTCAAGTGTGGTTTTTTGGTTTTGGAACTGTACCATAAGGATTTTTTTTTAATATTATCGTTTGCATTTTATAAATAATACTCTTTCACTATTAGGGAGACATAATTCAAGGTACCTAATATTTTTGTGATTTAATTAATGATACTTATATTATTTATTTTACTTGTCCATTACTTCAAAAAAGTTATTGGTGATCCACTCTTTTCTAGCAGTTTTGTATTGAGGTTCCACTTCTTTATCTTACATTAACCATGTTATTTTGAAAAACCTCAAATACCTTTATCAGCGTTTGCTTCTTTTTGTTTTGCCAAAGTGTTAGATATAATTCAGTCAAGGAGGTAAATTGTAGGCTAATTAATTCGAAAATAATGGCAGCCACTTGAAATAATTTGAATTTTGTTGAGGAGATGGGTCAAATCCGATAATACAACTTTGGAAGTGTGGAACTTGAAAGGGGGTGGTGAGGACACCCCTATAGAGAGGACAAATAGATACCAAATTAAATCTACCTTTTTTTTAAAAGGAAAGTTCCTTCCTGAGATTTGGGCATGGAAAATTTCGATTCATGTCCAAAAAATCCTCATTTTTCAGCGATTTTCAATATTTCACGAAAAACTGGTTTTTGTTTAAAAAAATCATACAGAATTAATTGGAACCCATTGAGATGACAATTCAAATGCGTTTTTTCATATGATTGATGCAATGAGAGATATGGCCATTTAAAATAGACATTTTACTGAATAGATTGTAAAAGAGTTTTCATCTCAAATATCTGGAAAATAGAGAGTGACAAATAAAAATAGTGAGAAACATTACGTCGGCACAAATTACTAACAATTTGAGGCCCATAGGAATCTTTTAACAAATGGCCAAAAACATTATGAACAAATAAACAATTTTTTGGTATTTATGTTCTTGGACCAAAAAATGGTTGCAGGTTAACATGGAGTGTTTAAAAAAAAAGCCCTATTGGACACTTAATGAAAAACTGCGAAGTTTTGAAAATTGGCAAACTTAATTGTTTAAAAAAAACATTCCCCATTGTGGAAAGAGTATCGCTTTTTCCAGCAATAAGGCGAGCATTCAATTTCTAGCCGATGTTTTTCACAAAAATTTCCATTTTTGTTTTGTATGTTTCAAATTTACCACTTAGCTTCATTGTCCTTAAATTTCCTGTTTTAACCTGAAATATTTTCTTTTTTCTTACATAATTTTAGGCGAATTGAAGTTTTGGCAATTATTCATGGGTTTTAAATGAGTCGTTAAAAATCCAGATATCATTACCAATAAAAAAAGTTACAGGCACAAAATTACTTTTTCACATTACGTCTATACTAAACTTTCAACTAGATGACAAGTATCTCAAAAAAAAATTTACCCAGTTCCCACTAGTTCCAGATGTATAATCTTTGTAATCTCAAAAATCTTAGCTAGATGCAGTTGTCTAACAATTCTTTTTCCAAAAAACAACTAATCGATAACTGCAGCTGTATTACCTTTGTAACTCCAAAAAGAATGGCTAACTGTTGCTAGCTGTCTAATCGTTGTATCCAAAAAAATAAATTTTGTCTTTCCAAATTACCAACTAATTTTACTAGCTGCAGCTATCTAACCATTTTGAAAAAAAAAACAATATTAGCTAGCTGACTTTATCCTAACAGTGTATCTTCAAAAGAGAACTAATTTTTGCTAGCTTTAGATGTCTATTGATTTTATTATTAAATTACAACCAATTTTTGCTAGCTGCAGCTATTTAACTGTTGTTTCTCCAAAAAAACAACTACTTTCAGCTGGCTGCAGCAATTTGACAGATGCTTTTCCAAAAATACTACTAAATTTCGTTGCAGCTGTCTAATGATTGTAGGTACTTTTAAAAAATAACTAACTTTCTCTAGCTGCTGCTAACCATTGGATTTCAAAAAAGCAACTTATGATTGCATCTGTCTAATCTTGGTATGTAAAAAAACTAATTTTGGCTACCTGTTTTTGTTTAACCCTTGTATCTCCCAAAATACAAAATTTTCGTTAGCTACAGCTGCCCAATCATAGTATCTTAAAACGGCTGGCTGCACTTGGGTATTTCCAACCATAAAATTTACTAACAGCAGCTCATTAAACATGGTACCTCCAAAAAACTCATTTTAGCTAGTTTCAGCTCTATCCATATCAACTATTATTGCAATATTCTTGCTTATTGTATTGTGTCTATTTTTAGAGGTACAAATATTTTATCTTGAAAAATGTACACATTTTCTTAACAAATCTTCCTTATTCAACTTTCTTCCATTAATTATCAATTATGTCATAGTAAGATTGACATTTTCATGACATTTAAATTTTCAGGTAAAGATACGCACACTTTAACTTTTGGTTACCAAGAAAATGGCAGTGATTTTAAAATTACTGTATATTTAAGTGATTGGGTAAATCGGCTGATGCCTTTGGGGTTGATTCCACAAATGAGAGTAAGACTTAAACATGTCCAGCCAAAATCTACATACTTGAAATCTACTATCTTTACTTCAATAGAAATTTTGTCTTATGAACCGGTGGTTGACTTTCATACAGCAAACCTGTAAGTGATTTATTTTTTTTGTCAAACAATTCCACATAAAATCTTTCAATGACTAAAAAAGTTGAAGCAGAAAGTGTGTCTTGTGCTATGGAAATGTTTTCTATTTATAAGTTTGTTGCAAATTTTCTTATTGACTTGTCGGTCCACTCGGTGCATAAGATGTTTGTTATGTTCAATGTTATAAATTCACTCCAAATTCGAATATCATTAGTGGATAAACTGTGTCTCTAGGATAACTTTTTTAGATTTGAAAATGATGAAATCAACTGGGGACCACAATACTTTCTTAGTAAAGGAAATTACATTCCCCAAGGTGTTATAGTTTGGTCCAAAGTTTATAACATCCACATTTTTCAAGTAAAAATGAGTCATACTTGCCAAAACTGCAACATTATTATTGAAGCTTCCGAATCATGTAGTGATTGTAGCTGTCATGAAACATTATTCAATTTTTTTTTGGTGTAAGTTCACTTTTCTACATTAACATTGACATAATTTTGTTTACTTCTGGTTACTTGTGTCAACGTATAAACTTATTGTATTTTATTATTATATTTTTTAGGATGCACGTTTACGATACATTCGGAATAAGTAAAGTGATCGTTAAAAACGTTAGGTTTCTAAGAATAGTATTGAATCTAACTGAAGCACAATTTTCCGTATGGTTAGAAGCGTTTCGAGAAATTGGTGAATTTTATTTTAATATGGACGATAAAGAAAGGCAGTATGATCCAGTAAGTTTAAATACTCTAAAAAATCTCTTAGTCCTTGCAACTTTTTCTAATAAGATTTGTTTACAACAAATAATGACAAAGCATTTTAGGGTGAAACAAATTAAGTATACCGAATCTATATAAATATTCCAATTATGAACTACTACTATTTAAGATGTGTTTTAGGGATAACAACCTTTTAAGGTATATTTCATAAAACACTTGGTCTGCATTTTTGTCCAAACCGTATAAAAACCTTTTGAATCAAAGTATATACATTCCACAAAGACGCTTAAATATTTGATTTGCCCTCGTAAAGTATAATCGTATATTATTCAACAAGCCTATTATGATGGCTATTATTCAGGATGGTGCCTTTATAAACGTAAACTCCTGAGTGAATAATAGCCATTATATGCGAGTAGAATACTATATTTTGTCCACGACGACTATGAGTTACATGTTTAGGTATAAATTTTTTTGTCAAACTGATACACTATAGTTTATTACAAAAAACTAATAATTACTTATGTTATTGAACAGATTACATATTTAATAATAATTTAATTAATAATTCAATTCACTTTCCATATTAAATTTTGTAGTTATATCAATTAAGCACCAGTATAGTTATTGAAATTTTTGCATTTAGCAATAAATTATTTAAAACCTCACTTTCGCTTTTTTTTTCGTATATATAGGTACTATCTACTATGATACTATCGCATATATCTTCATAGCCTGATGGCTTACGGCTCTAAATAGATGAAGTTAGGAATTTTAGAGATAGGTTCGAATCCCGTCGCAGTGAAAATTTGTATTATTTAATATATTGTGTCATTTTTATATATGAATAACCTTCAATATATGCGTCATGTGACCTTTCCATCATCCACACCTATTATTCACTGGTGAATAATATACGTCATTATACTTGAATAAGCACATGTAAAATGTTAAAATTATCAAATAGTCGAGGACAAAAATATATTTGTGAAATATTTTCTGCTGGTCGTTATTATCAGGTTTCAAACATTTTTCTAGGAGTGATGTTTCTTTGTAAATAAAAATACTCAACTCTTGATATATTTGATTCACTATTAGTACTTGAAATTTTCACAGAAGGTAGGGAATACTCATGTTCCACAGAGTAGTCATAAAGTAACGCATACATTCATTATTAGATAAATAAACAACAATTATAAATTCTTAGAAAGGACTATGCTTCCAGCTTATGGAAAATAAAAGACCACTCAAATGCGGATATTTTGATACCAACTTATTCGTCTTGAAAAATAGAACATTTGATAACATTGCGCCAATGTTGTAATTCAATTGATAAACCCACAAAATCAGTTTACTTGTCAAAAATTTTCGATTCGATTACATAATCTAACCATTCAATAGGACACCACTTGCTGCGGTGAAACAGAGTCGGACTTGTTGCTAGTTGCTTCAGTTGGATATATGTCCACGGACCTTATTTTTCAGATTCACGGAATAACGATGCTTCAATATTGCAGCATAATTTCGCTAGTCAAGAAAGACAAGATGCGGACCAATTAAATATTTGGTTACAACCAGGCTATATTATAATTGTTGATAGGGGTTATCGTGATGCAGTAAATTTCCCCCATAATTTAGGTTTAGAATGTTATATTCCACTTACAATAGACCGTGGTGATAGGCAGATTTCAACGAATGATGCTAACAGAGCACGGCTTATAACGAAAACGAGATGGATTGTTGAAAGCCGTAATGGACATTTAAAAACAGTATGGGTCGGTTCAACCCTGTCTGGTTTTATTTATTCATTTCTTATCTCCTTACCTGGTGGAATCAGGTGAAATCTGTAATACAGGTTTGTTTACGTCTTGAACCCTCCTTTGTTCAATTTCTGGATTGCCGCTGCTGAGCTGATTACTAAAATGTTTAACACGTTGCTTCAAATTTGGTACAGTATGGGCAAAAATACAAAAAAAAATTATGTAAACTTATAAGTTACTGGATGTAATAAAGAAATTGAATGCAATTACCGTAATACACTATCAAAAACAAACAAAAATTCTGCAGCATGACATGCGTGATGATATCTTTGGTTGTTCTATGACAGAAAGCATCACCTCAAATTCAGTGTCTTCATTGGCAATCTGTTGTCGGCGTTCATTCTTGAAATTATTTTCAATACTGGTCTTGAATTTATTTAATATTTTCGAAACTGTTGAATGCCCAATTGTCATTGCAATATTGCTCCCAACCCAACCAAGAGTAGAAAGAAAAAAATAGATTATATTGAGAAAAGCTTAGAATGAATCCACAAGTCAAAGTCGAGGGGTAAGAACCAGAACGACGTAACAGAAAAAAATGCCAAAATGAGTTATCAGCACTAAGTTACTTCAAATTACATTAGAAACTTAGTAGCAGAACAACGTAACAGTAGGCTGGTGCCACTTGCTAATTCACGTTTGACGTAAAATTATTCTATTGTATTTCTTGAGAGCCAAAACAACGAATCAGTTTTTACGTTAAATATGTTTCAAAAAATTTAATATAATAAGATCTCATTTAACGTAACAAAGTGTTACGTTGAACTAGAAATTATCAACTAGTACGATTTAGAACCTAATTGATGTATCAGTATGATACGTTAGTTGTCCGCTAATTTTATTTTCGTTCCACAAGATACTAATATAAGAGACTACAGTGATACGTTATTTGCATTTTACTGTTTTCTCCACCAATTCTCGACGTTTGCTCATTGTAATGCTCTATTGCATAGTACCTATTGTTTGTGTACACGTGCCGCAGTAAACAAGTCTGTGCGAGTTAGTGCAACAGTTATTAGCCGCAATCATTTAGATTAATTATATTATTAGCATGGACAGGACAAAGAAGATTTTGCAAATGGCATTAGGCGACAATTCCACTGTAACAGGAGAGGTGAGTATTTCCTACCTTATAATTTCGAATAAATTGATAACAATTTTAGTAGAAAAGCAATATTTTTACTGCGTATTAGAAAGTTCATTGAAATTAATTATGTAAACAAATAAACGCATAGGAAACAGAAAAGTTGAGAAGAAATTAATTTTTCGAAACAAAACTTATTATTTTAAGTTTTAACAATTCAAAACTCATTTGTATGTTCTTTAGTGTGTGGAGTGATACAGAGGCACTGCATTTGTATGTTCATTGACCAAAGAATTATTTATGAAAATTTCGTATCTTTTATCTATGTGTTCACTTCAATACTAATTGAAGACTTTGAACTTATTGAAAGTTAATACCTATCTAAGTTTTTTTGTATAATTAAAATGTTTTAGATTATTTGGTAATAATAGCAAATGCTGATGAATCCCTACAATTTTTTTACTTTTTTTGTAGGATAAATCACTTTCTGGCAAAACTGTTGAGGAATCCGAACATCGGGTAGTAGATTTATTAAACGACGACTTAGCTATGTCAGAATCCGAAGATGTATCAGATTCCGCAGATGAATATGTTCCATCTGATCATGTTTCCAGTAGCTCATCACTTAGTATGTCAGAGTTTTTTGGTAATCCAGACGATGGGCAATCTATTGAAAATGAGCCACCAACTAATACTATTCAAAGCATTTTACCTGATGCTCAAACTCGAAAACGGAATAAAAAAGGACAAGCTAAACCAAGCAAATGGAAGACGAATATTCGGAAACGAAACAGGCAGCATGGTCTTCCATATAAATCGACAGGTGGGAAATATGTCCCTGGTAAGATATTAAGCACCAAAGTATGTAATGACAAATGTAAGAGAAAGTGTAATGACTATTTTAATTATGATTTGCGATTGTTAATATTTAATAAATATTGGAAAATAAATACCTTAGAACAAAAGCGGCAATATATATTGTCTCTTGTTAACTCTGGGCCCACTAAGCATAAGCAAACGGCTAATCTCAATTCCCGTCGAAAATGTAGCCGAAAATACTTCTTTATAAATTTGAATGGAGAAAAGGTCGAAGTATGTCAAAAGTTTTTTTTAGGTACGCTTAGCATAACTGAAACCTTTTTAAGATATTGCTTTAAGAAAACTGGTACAACCAATATTGTTGATATTGATTTAAGGGGCCGACATGTACCACATAACAAAAAAGACGAGGTTGTAAAAAAACATATTATAGAGCACATAAACTCATTTCCTAGAGTCCCTTCGCATTACACACGCAAGGATACTAGACGGGAATACCTGGAACATTCACTGAACGTGTCGAAAATGTACGACTTATATAAAATTTGGTGCCAAGGAAAGAATATTGAGCCTCAAAAAATTTCATTTTATCGCCATATTATAACAACTTGTTTTAATATATCTTTCCATAAACCAAGAAAGGACATGTGCGATAACTGCTTCATTTATCAACATATGTCTGAAGAGGAGCAGCGAGGTTCTCATACAGAATATGAGGAACATATCAAAAGAAAACTGTCAGCAAGATCTCATCGAGACAAAGCCAAAGAAATGGCTACCAAAGGTGATATATATTTTGTTGAAGTAGATCTCGAGGCTGCTTGTTCTTGTCCTAGTACATCTGCTAAACAAATCTATTATAAAAGGCGGTTGGGTATATATAACTTTACTATGTTACATTTTGAAAAAGATAAACCAGAAGTTTATTGTTATTGCTGGCACGAGGGCATAGCTAAAAAAGGCTCAATAGAGATGGGATCAGCCATATACCAATACATAATTAATCATAACCACGGTAAAGAAATTACCATTATGTCCGACACCTGTGGCGGACAAAATAGAAATGTTAATTTAGCTGCACTATTTTTGTATTGTGTTGAAAAATTGAATATTCCTGTGATCAACCAAAAATATTTTGAACCAGGACACAGTCAAATGGAGGTGGATAATGTTCACGCTGTAATAGAACATGCAAAGAAAAATGTTGAAATTTTTCATCCGGCATCCTTTTATGCAATTTTAAAATCAGCTAGCAGAAAGCAACCTTTCAATGTTATAGAAATGGATATTGATGATTTTTTGAACATAGCGGCTCTCAGAAAAATATTAATAAAAAATAAAGTTATAGACACTGAAGGCAACAGGGTAAATTGGCTGAAAATGAGACATATTCAATTCAGAAAAGACACGCCAGGATTAATATATTTTAAATACGATCTTGACGAGGAGACCTTTAAATCCATTCAAGTTATCAGAAGAGGTAGGAGAGATTCTATCAATGACATAATCATTCAAAAAGCTTACCGTGGGCCACAGACAATTTCACTGGAGAAGTATAACGACTTACAATCTCTATGTGAAATGGGAATCATCCGCCCCCAATATCATACCTTTTATCAATCGCTGAAAGCAGGCAATGCGTCCATCATTAATGATTCGGATGAAGATTAATTAGGTGTCTGAATATTGAAGTTTTATAGGTAGCTTAGTATTATTATAAATAATGTACCTATTTCATACAATTTGTTTTAAGCTGAAGAATGGCAAAGTTTTTGTTTGACTAGTAAGGTTACAATAATTATATTTTTTGTTGTTGTTTTATCACTGTAATGTAGCGTTATATTACAATATTTATTTTTATAGTCTTAAGGAATGATCATATGTGTGAAAATTAATTTTCTGAATTAACGATATATATTGGGCAGCTTTCTTCAGATTTTCAGAGTCGTATACATAAGTATCCTGCATGCACATACACACTTTGTTCACGTCAAATATTTTAAGTGCCCCAATAAAAGAAAAATTCAATCTTAAGAAGTAACTTGCATTGTTTTGTAACATTACTATATAATAAATATTTAAAAAAAAACCTTTTTTATTACAATATAGGTACCTACTTACGTTAGGCTGATTCCTACATTGTACCTATTTATTAAGAGCCAAATTAACGTATCATTACATTTTTTCAAAAAAAAAATTATATTCCAATAACCTTAATACCTTTATTTTTGTAAAAAGTATTGTCAAGAGTACAATAGTAGAGGAGTATAATATTGTATTCAGACTCAAAATCAATTTCGATAGTAACACAACACATCGTACTAAACATTAATTATATAATATTTCGACATATTTTTGGCTCTCCTGAACATTTAACAAATTTCTGTTACGTCGTTCTGGTTCTTACCCCTCGAAGTAAAACTGCACTAAGAATTTTAACAGGGTTCCTAACGGGACAGTGTTGCCTGAATGGGCACCTGAAAAAGCTCAAAATAGTGGAGGAAGAATGTAGATTCTATGGGGCATGGACGTGTAAACGATTATCGGAAAAATAGTATGTTCACCTCGTAGAAAAAGCCAAATTTCTGGACTCTGTGTTGTGTTCACAGTCGTACATTGATGTTAAACTTTTCCTACTCGATAAACAATGTACTTATATTTTTAAGTCAAATAATATCCATTGTTCAAAGTCGTTTGGGAGTATTTTCGATTTTTCCTGAATAATTTTGTGAATATAATTACTCCACTTTGGAAATACTTGATTTTAAAATATTCCATTCACTTATTTATTGCGTTATTATTGCATCTCAAATAGCAGTTGTTATTATTATTAGTATTTTTTTCACGTTGATTTTGTCTGTTTAACACAGTATCTATATATCTAAAATGGCTAATATATGAACGAAGAACTACAGACTTGGTTTTAATTAAAAAAATATATAAGTACCATTCTGTTTTAGATGTTCAATGCTAATAAGTTTAAAAATTGGCTATCGAGGTACCTTTTAACGTTCAACAACTCATCGTTGGACGAGGTGGAACTAAAGTGTCGAAAATTCGCATCAAAGAAAAAGAAAACTGAAGAGCCACATCCCATCTGGTTCTATTTGGATGCTCGAAGAAACCTACACATATGAATTACCATTAATTTAATATTGTTCAACCAATTTTATTTGATTTTCTTATAAATAAAGGCATGTGATTTCTTTTTGAATTTGATGTACTCATATGTGATAAAATAGGGATGAAATTTGCTACCAATTACATTAGATTCGCTTGCACAGTCCGGTCTAATTAGACAAAAAAAATAGTGTCAAAAGTCCCCATCGATAACATTTATGCTAAGAAAGTTATTTGGGGGCATCAGTCGAATGACCTCCAAAATACCATCTCACAATTTGCACTTTTGCAATTTGCACACATCGAAAATGTTTTATTTTCAAATGGCATGCGATTCCAACGTGATCCACGTTTGTAGCGAAAAGACCTAAGAACAGCAGTTTAAATATGAATTCTCTCTGTAAAGGACAATGTTGCCCGTTGAAAGTGTTTGGTTTTACCTATTGTTTATGACTTCAAAGAAAAATAACGATAACGACACAAAAATATCATTTGTACAAATTAATCTGCGCTTCTGGCAACAGCGGCTAAAATAGTGATACAATCAACATTTGTCCAGCCTCTAGAAATAAGAACACGCCTCGATGCGCGCGCACAATTATTCTTTCTCCCTTCAAGTTGTGTAATCAGGAAGGTTCCATAAGAAATTTCGCGATCTGTATATAAATTACGTGTCACGATGGACTCCTAAACTACTTAACCGATTTTAATCAAATTTGTACACTGTGTGCAGTTTGATCTAACTTGAAAGATAGGATAGCTTACATCTCAATTTATGATCGCAATATTATTTTATTGCAAATTATTTGTCTATTCCTTGACAGTCACAATTATCTGTTAGCTCCAAACATATGGCGACATCTGTTGACTGAATTGAGTGAGTATTCAATATATTGCGCTATGTCAAACTTCCAAACGTTCATATCAGCTACAATTTAATAGCATAACCACCACATATTGCCGAGGCTAAAGTATAGGTTAAATTTATTTTGTAGTACCTAAACGAAATACAGTGAATTTTACTTTTTTAATCTTTGATGTTAGTATAGCCGGCCACGTGTTAAAGAAACAGAGAACTGACAGAATAATTACGGAATGCATAGAGAAATAGCAATTATATACTCATTTCTTTATGACAGAATGAAAACAAATATTCACTAAAAAACCTCTTTACTGCGCAAGCGCCAATTCATTCGACTCTGCTCCTCTATATCTTCTGTATGTTCCTTGTGGTATATTATTCATTCTTTTTTAATTTCTTGGGAAATTAAACCACAATATTTTTAAATTCTTTATTTCAACGTTTCGGTAGCGTTCCAGCTACCGTTGTCAATAAAAAATAAGTAGAAATTAATTTTTATCCCTAACTGACACAACAGAAAAAATTTGACAACTAGACAATCAAAAATTATTTTGAAGTTTAAGACTGCAAAATTTTGTTATCAAATTTTTATTAAGGTCCATTCATAGTAGATCATATCTGTGGCAAAATGTGAAATGAAATATTTCATTTTATGACATTCCAACGATATGATAGTCTACTAGAAATGGATCCAGTGAAGTGCACGTTCCAGGAACGGTTTTTATTGGGATAGCGCGTTTTTTTCGCTTATATTGGAAATGTTGTTAATAAAACGCGTTTCTTGATAGTTTTTTTGTGTATGAAAATTTAAGTTTTTGAAATAGGTATGTATACTCAGTTTTGTGATTTTGTGTATTGAAATGTGTATCGATTAACAACTATTCAAATTATAAATCATAAGAAAACCTGGATAAAAACTTATGATGCTTTCCTGATAACGCAGGTAAATGATTATTGGAAATTTCTCTTCCTAACATTGGAAACCAAATTTGACTACATTCAGCTGAAATACTAGCTACACATTTATCTGCATTTAGTTGTATGATTTTTATGAGATTAATAATATATCCGATCACGGGCCAAGAATATAACGGCGATCGCCTCATGTGATCATTCGCCACAAATCTCTGCCGCTTATTGTTCAAGAATAGACGTTCTGAGATATGATGGTAAATTTTTCAAACGTTAAGTAGTTTGTTGGTGAACGTCTAAAATTTAGTGTTACCTCTTTAACTATAACTATAGTCGATAATTTGGACAGTGACTTAAGTTTCGTCGTGCGACAAATGAAATAGATGAAAACAGGTGATTCAAAAGCGGCTTCAGACGTAACAAATTCACAATACAATTTTTTAAATAATATTACCCAATAACGCGGAAATTCTTCGATCATTGTGATATCGAGTTGAAAAACATAAATTACATTATATTCGGTTATATGTTGTGAATAAAAAGAATATCTTACCTGTCATTACACTGTAACCAATTACAATATGCCAAGTGGCTGTTCCATAACTGGAAACAATCATTCCGGTACCGACAAAACCGATACCAATTATGGTAAAAGTCCTAATATCTAATAGTTTAAGTAAAGGTCCCACAATAAGTCCTGTACAATTAGTCACTACGACGCTTAGAGCTAGAACTAAGGTAATTCCTGTTGCATGGCCGCCTCCGATGTCTTTAAGGTACTCGCCAAAAATCAAACCAAAGTTTGCAAACATGGCTTGATTCACCATCTGAAAGAAAAAAAAATTCTTGATAAATATAATAATTATTCGCTTCAATTGGCTTAGTGCTGAAGAAATACCAGTTTTTGGTGAAAGATTGGGCAATATTTATTATTTATTTAAATATTCATCATCGATTGACGTACATTTTTGGTTTAAAAGTGCTTTTTAATTCAATTATGTCATTGTCCTATGCCAATCAATTGAATTGTTTTCCATTCAATCTGTTTTTAATTGCCAAGCTATCGGTACTTATCGATTAACTGATAAGTAAAATACATAGATGAAAGTAATATGCATGTAAATCAGACAAAAAATGTGAGTGCCTTGAGACAAACCTGAAATTTAATTACAGACATAGATTAATCGCACGAAGGCGTAATCTAAATATATTAAATAACGTCGAGTTAGCTATACCACCGTACACTAACTACCGACAAGTAAATTCGCTTGCGTCGGAACGTTTAAAATTTTTGGAACGAAGTTCCTTATCGCGCGTTGTGAAAGGAGGCTAGACGGATAAAATTCTTACGAAAAGTTGTGTCACGACACTTTTTGATATAGGAAGCTATTGTAAGCTGTGCGCACCGCATGTTTCTCTGTCTGTATCTTTCTCTCTTATAGAAAGCAAATAAATTGAAAAAATTTTCACCATAGTCCGGGCGCGAACCATCAACCTACGCGTCTATATCAAGGCATTCAACACATGCTGGCATGAGCTCTCATGTGTATTACATGCGAAGAAAGGTACATGCTGCAATGTGCGATTATATACAGATAATAATAATAAATGCTTTTGTATTTTTAGCAAGTACGCACTATAACCTCTCTTTATTATTGTGCTAACCAAGTCATACGCATTATAATCTCCACATTTTGTGTGTTTAGCAAGTGTACGCGTCATAATTTTAAGAAATTCTAAAATAAATCATATTTTAATATTACAATTTCAGAACGTATGTATTTAGCAAGCCGTGCGTGTTCTAACCTATACGCTGTTGTGTTTACGAAGTCGAGAGAGTATATATATATATATACACTTTGTTGTTGTGGTTACAAAGTCCCGCGCATCTATGACGTGTATGAAAGAATAGACAGACAGAGTACATATATAAAAAAAAACTCGGTAAACTAAGTATGTGTTCCGCATCCGCGCGACTTTGCTGCACGGCGGAAAAAATATAAATATTCAATCAGAATTTTTTTCCAATCTTTGGTAAGAGTTAAGGTTGTTAATAATAAATAAAAGGTGATAAATTAATTTTTACATATTTTTATTGGAAAAAGGTATGAAAAAAACTATATCCTAAAATTATATATTAATCATCTTTTATCCATTTTCACTATATACATTTTGTCTTCATATTACATGAGTATCAAATTTTATTTGTTGTATTTTATTGTTGAAATCATAAAAAAATATTCTCATGGCTATAATATCTGTTGATATAGGGTGTTTTTTGTGACTGTTAGCTATGTGAGTTTTCGAAATTTTGAGTTGTCATAACTTTGTTATTAATGAATATTTTTTCATGAAATTTTGGTCACACCTGCTTAGTGGTACTCTGAATCCAGTGGCGTAGTGATTTTTTCAATAAAAAAATCGCTAATGAAAAATCTCGATTTTTGACAAAGAAAAAATTTCGTAGTATGCCCTGAAAATTGGAATAAACATTCCAAATTTTGTCCCAAGGTAGACCTTTTAGTACTTGACCTTTCAAAAAAAAATTATTAAAATCTGTTTACAACTTCAAATTTTAGGGGGGTGTTTCCATTAAAAGTGGGTCACACTGTATATAAGTAACTTGCTAAAAATGATTATGTGTATGTGTATCACAACTATTTATATCTACATTATAACTGTACAATAGTTTATAATGTACTCCGCCGCGCTTCAGAAAATAGAGTCGCGCGGATGCGGAACACATACTTAGCTTACCGAATTTTTTCCGGACAAACCATTGCTCGGACGAAAGAATCGTAGGCTTTTGCTGCAAAAAACTCCCCCTACACGGTGGTATTTTTTATTTTTCTCTACCTTCCTGCCAGTGTGGAATATTGAAAAAAATTTCGAAAAAAAAAATTTCTCGATTTTTTTTTCTAATTTGGGAAATCGATAGACTGGTAAACTTTTTTTTACATTAATCTAAATACTTTAAGATACTTATAAAAAAAATCAGCAGTATTGCTAATTACTTGTAGTTGTTACCCCTATCGTCTGGCCTACTGGCGCCTTACACGTCTGTTATCAAATACAATGAATACAACATTCAATACTCGATTTAAACTAGCCAGAACTCGCCAAACGATAGGAGGGGTAAGGAAATTTTCGGTAACCCATAAATCGACGAAGTGAATTTACTTGTCGTTAGTTAGTGTACGGTGGCTATACCATTTAGGTATAACTCAAGAATTGCTGAACCGATTTCTATGAAAACTTCTTGGATTCATCTCCACTCCGACCCCAATAGCAGCTCCTTGTTTTTAAACTAAGAGGAGCAATTTGAATTTAAGTTGGCCTTTCTGCAGCCTAGTAAATGGATAAATTGCCGCCCGTTTCACACAGCTTTTTTGATACAACTGACAACGATATTTGTCAGTTTTGTGTTCTTATGAAAAATATTAAAATATTATAACCTGAATCTTTGTTAGGCTGTACATATTTTTCACGTTTGTTGTTTTATTTTCAACTAAGTATTATATTTTAACTTAAGTGCTATTTTTATTATTAATTCAGTTTGATAAACAAAATCTATGCTGGTTTTCTCTTGTTAATAATATAAATTTCCAAGTGAAATTTCATTATTGTGAATACTTATTGCTACATCAAGTTCTACCCACATTACAGTACATTATTATGGTATTTCTCGATATCAAAACATCTGTTGACTTCTAGTCCGTGCTCAAATGTAAATAGAGAATAATTTGAGCATACAGTAGTTTTTTGTACATATTTATATCATCCAATTTAACATGAATTACTAATAATAACCTTACATTTTGTTCACAATAATGTGACATTTGGTTACAACTTTCTCCATGGCATGTGGCCAATGATGATTCAAATTTTTGACTTGCATTAATCCCTCATTGGACACGACACCTGCGAGCAATATAACATATGTCACATAATTGTCAATTAGTTCGAAAAGTCTGAAGACTACCCTTTCGGAACACCCTTTTAAACTAGTTACTTTTAGTGGTGTTAGTGAGGTTTTTTAAAATGCTCCTATACATTGTTTTTAAACTAGGCATCCTGGGCAGGAAATATGTAGTGTTTTTTGCCTACAAAATAGGTTAGGTTAGGTCAGGTTTGTGGTGAGTGGGTCTATAAGGCCCTCCACTGCGACTCGCAAGAGTCTAATGTGGCTCACGCCTATTCAGATTTCACCAAAAAAATTCAGCTTCTCAACAAAAACGGTTAGTTCATTTGGTAAATGATATTTCAGGTCCGAGGGCGAGAAATACCCTACCAAACATCAGATACCTGATTCGAGCCGCGGCGGGGCAGGCACAAATTATATGCTCTGCTGTTTCATCATCTTCCAGACAAAGACGGCAAGTCGGATCTTCCGACAGTCCAATTTTAGCATATGATGATTCAGATGACAGTGGCCTGTTAGACAACGTAGGTCAAGCCTGCTATGGTCTAACAGCTAAGTTCTTTTAAAACCGCTTGGCTGTCCGAGAAAATTTTTTCTGTTCTATGTATGAGATTGGCTTGCTCCACTCTCTCCATACATGAAACAATGGCGTCAATTTCCGCCTGAAATACGGTTGAATAGGATCCTAGAGAGGTTGAAATTTCTATCCTAGGTCTGCGCCCGTATACACCTGCACCATAGCCTGAGGGTGTTTTTGAGCCGTCTGTACCAACAGCTGTCTGCTCTTAATAGTTCATCCTTACGGAGGACCCATTCAATTAGGACGGTGTAAGGCAGGTCGTAGTTTACTGTTGAAGGCAGTATGTCAGAGGACATTCCCAGAATACTGTCACTGTCTGCTAGAAATCTGCTTCGTTCTGCATAAGCCTGATTTGTGCATTTAGAAATACATATGTACAATTCTGTATGCTATCCATATAGCCTCTCTTTCCAAAAATATATGGAGAGGAGGTAGGTCCAGAAGGATTTCCATTGCTGCTGACGGTGTGGAGCTGATAGCACCAATAATTGCCAGACAAGCCTGTCTCTGTAAACCAGTCAGCTTTGCTTGGACCGTTCGCTGTAAAGCTTTTGGCCACCAGGCAATAGCTCCATATGTGATGTCTAACGATCATCATATATTATATATTTCAAATTTATATCCCGAACATTTTTCGGAATAATTAACATTTAAAAATAAACCTTTGTGATAAAGAATCCTATTAATTTAAATATATATTTCTCTAATTAACCCTGTACAGCTTGAAATAAAATAAGTCATTGGAACTTCTCTGATATCTACCGGTCTCGTTATTGACAACAAAAGCGAGTCGTAAACATAATTTATGAGAGCGGCGTCCGTTTGGGACAGCAGCTTGAATCACAAATAATTACATTATTTCTACTAATCATATACGTATTACATACAACACAATATCAATATATTTGCTCAAGTTAGGTACATCCTGTATTTGAGATAAGCCGTTTGCAAACTACATGTTTTATTAATAATTGCCGCTATCTGTCTTACATTCATTGTTTAAATTAAAATAATTTTATTGAAAGTGTATATCTTGTTAGTTAACCGAGTCTTCTTATCACACATTTTGTTGATGATATCAGTTGACAATAAATGGGAAAAAATAATATTAGTATTTCTATATTAAAGTATAAGTGGATATTATTATATGGATATGGATTATGGATATTGCTCGAAATAGAGCAAGTGTTTTAAAGACCAGTTATCCACGAATACTTTACGCTATTTTTTTTATTGGTGCACTTTGAAATTATAAATATTGGTCTATAACTACTACAACAACAAGAAATGGAAATCATAGATGGAAATAAGAACTAAATGTCAAATGGTTGAATTCGTGATGTATATGATGTATACCATGCGTTGTCATGGAAATGAGAAAAACATAAGCTAATTTGTATTTTGATGGAAGTTCAACCTTATTGAGTTCTGTGAATGTCAATAGTATTAATTTAAATACAATTTCTGAAGATTTGAAAAATCGAAATATTAATATTTCAAACAATACCAACGACACTTTCCATTTTAATTTATAAATTTGACATTGTTTAAATATTGTTCGAATAAAAGTTTTGACGTTAGGAAATGTCAGATCAATAATACAAAAATTGTCATTTTGACATGATTTAGACCATAGATTTGGACTTCGTTTCTCCAGTTGTTGATGTTGCCACGGTAACTTTAAAACCCGCGTGTTTTTAAAGTTCGATTTAAACACGTTGGGGCGGGCTTTAAATAGATAAAATGGTTCACCAATAAAAAAAATATATTTTTTATTTTTTCTCTTATTTTTTGGGTATCAAACCACACACATTTTAGTGTGGAAAATTAATTTTCCCGCACCGTGTGGAAATAATTTTTCACCTCAATATATCAAATTAATAACATATAATGACATACAGCCAGGCCCAAGTACTCAGCACAACTTTGAACAGGAATTCGAAAATGAACTACACTCGACTGACATTATTTTCCCAGAACAGCAAAGAGCAACAGATCCAAAATTACAGCCATTCAACGATTCAACAAGCAACTAGTATCTCCTATAAATTTAAGTAATGCAAATAATTTGTTGTACTTTTACAATAAATTATAATATAAATAATTAGGTATTAGTTTTTGACATGTAACTATTATTGTCAATAATATTTTACTTTATGTTTACTTTATCAATAATCTAATAAAATATGTTTCTAAATAAACTATAAGCACTTATATAATCAGATAAAAATATCGGAATATGTTTTTCCGCACTTGTTAGGTAAATAGCTATTACCCACGACCCACCTGTAATCAGTCAATAACACATAGTCGGTATCAATGTAATGACGTCTATTACGCACTGTAAAAAAAACGCACTGCTGTAAAGTAAATCGCACGGTTTCCCTAGCAACATCTTAGCAACTGTCAATAAACGTCACCATTTTATTCGATATGGCCACGTTTAACTATGAAAAGTCCAAGGGGCTAAGTATATATGTATTGATTATAATTGAAAAATGGACTTCCGGTTTACCAACAATAATTAAATAATGATTAAACGTTAGTTCTTCAATGAGCTTCTTTCTCTAGTAATAGAGTAATAGATATGGAGTTTACCAAGCACCTCTAATTATGTAACTGATATTTGTTATGCTTCTTATAAAAAATACAAGTACAAGTAGGTCGTAGGTAAAGTATAGTACATAACTCGTGTAAAGCATTTTACGCACTCAAGGAATCACGCACTCGCCGCTACGCGGGATCGTGTGTAACTTTTCCATTCGTGCGTAAAATGCTTCTTAACACACACGTAAATAACCGCGCGGTATTAATTTTTTATTAGTTATGCTTACAAATTAGATTTAAGTAATAAATTTATTTCAAAGATTTTTGTTTTAAAATAAAATCCTACTGAAATTATAAACTTACATTTTACGCATATTCATGGGACGATTTTGATGTATTAGGTATTTATCAAAATCAAAGATAAGTAGCCTAACAGCACATGGAAGATGGAAGATTTGGAAATATAGTAACATGATTAGTTTCTACCTTATATTTATCAATGGTGCACGCTTGAACTTTATTTAGAATATTATGATGTGAAGTCGAAGATTCACATCAAAACAGCAAATATATAGACATTTTTGCGCGATCGATCTTTTTTGTTTATTTACAGCATCGGTTGTCAGGACGGTAGGTTGTGTTTACTGGTTTCTAAGTCTAACACGTCGGTAACTGATTTACTTACCGTTCAGACGTCGGTGAGTAAATTACTTACCGACGTCTTAGCCCTACATATTGTAAATTTAAGTGGTCCTAAATATTTTTATTTTTCAATTTTTTCGACCCTTGTATCGTTTGTCGGCGAATTTTGAATATGGAATACGAAAGACTATTATATTATCAAACTTTGTGCAAAATTTAAACGGGAGACATTGATATGTGGCATCACAGTAATAAAAAGAATGTTGTGGTTTTTTTTCTTTAAATTCTTATTTTTCAATTTTTTCGACCCTCTTAT
>CAJUYG010000104.1:138749-167337 GCA_910591675.1 Galerucella calmariensis | reverse complement strand
CCTTTGTGCAAAATTTGAATGAGAGACATCGATATATGGCATCACAGCCAAATGCAAAATGTGATAGATTCAAAGTCAAATACCGGAAAAATGATGCATTTTTCGTAGAAAACTAATAGAATCTTTCTCAAAGAGCATAATTAGACCTTTCTTTAAAAAAAAAGGTCTGTAGCATCAAAATTGAGTGAATTATGACAAAAATAATGTCAGTACTGAATTTTTTATACAAAAAAATCGGTGAAAACAACCCCCTAACTACCCCCCTAATTAAAATTGATCTTCACCCTTGTGCAATTCTTTTTCTTCATGTATGGTTAATATTCCCAAGAAGTTTGACCAATTTAAAATTCATAGTTTTCGAAAAATTATGGCTTAAAGTAAAAAGTTATTTTTCATAATTTTGTATTTTTTACCCTCCGAAAATATTAGAGGTACAAGCAAAGTTGAAAAACGAAATTGTAGCTTTTTTTATGACAAAAATTTTCCTGTAGGTAGATTTTTTGTACAGTTAATATTTGACGAGATATAGCCGTTTAAAACGTCTATTTACGCACGAGCACCACCTTTTCTTAGCTCTTTAAACTCACCCCATTTAAAAACGAAATGGTCTAAGGAGATTCAACTTACAGATCCTTGTAGTTCTTGAAAAACCCTACAAAATGGTTTTTAAATAAACTTTTTATTATCAAAAATGAAGGAAATACGTTAAAAAAACCAATCGATTTTTTTTTCGAAAAATTCCAATAGTATAGTATAGTACACTTGAAAACATAATAATGTACATAAGGGTCAATTCTATAAGAAGTGGTTAAAAATTAACGGCACGCTGTTAAATTTAACAAAGTTTACGCTATTATAAATGTTTTAATCTATACATAGTCAAGATTATGATTCAAATTTTAACATGTATGGTATCCAATAAAGAGTTTTCCGTTAATACTTTAAAACTTAATATGCATACAGACTAGCAAAAGTGGGTTAGAAGATTGTCTTATTTTTAACTGTGCGTTAAAATTTAACATTTGCTTACAGAATTGCTCCTATAACCGGTTTATTCGGCAGTGGGGCGTTATATATACGAAATGTTCTGGGTGCTCAGGTGAAGACTGCAATAATAGTCCACCAGTGATCGAAGAAGATGAAGATGACATCGACCACGATGAAGATCAAACTGATGATACAGATATTTAAAAATTGTATTTGTATTTTTATGTTAATAAATTTTTTTTTGTGCTCAAGTCTACTTTTTTTCAATTTATATCTATTACAATAGTTTATAAAAATTGCAATGTTGTGAAGGGTGGTTTTAAAAAGGTTGAAAAGTTACTTAATGCACGTGACACATTTTTTTTACAACAGAATTATTGAGCAAACCCCTATTAGCATTAATTATTTTTCTCTTGGCAAAAAATTGTTTTTTACGTATAACACTAATAACAGTTGATTTTTAAGGGTTGAAAAGTATGAAATTGTATTTTGAAATGTAACAAATTCATCATTTTACTAATTCAAACCAATTTTCACCTATCTCAAGATTTATAATGCTATTTTTTTATTTTTGACATTTAGGGGTAGTTTTCACCCCTAAGAAACAATCAGGGTTCGTTGGCATGACATGATATATAAAGCAGAGGGTGAGTTGAGCCTAATCCCAAATTTTTATGCAAATCAATCAGAGGCGAAATCATTTTTTAAGGATTCGTGATTTTTTTTACATTAAGCGGGGCTGCTTTTTAAGGGTTGAAATATGATGAATTGATTGTATTCCAAAGCTCAAAACAATCATTATTCAACTTATCCAAACCAAATCTTACCCATTTTCAGGTTTAAAATGTTATTTTATGATTTTTAACAAATAAGGGTAGTTTTCACCCCTTAAAACCGTTTAGCGCCCTTCGGTTCGATATAGATTTTGAATCTTCGGCTATCACCTACCTCCTGTTAAAATTTCAAGTCAATCCATGCTGGACGAAAAAATTGCGAGGTTTTACCTTTTTTTGAGCTTCATTCCCTGTACTATAAATCGCATGCGAAAGTGAATAGATCTCAATGCAGAATATTTTTTTTAATTAAATTATTCCGATTAACATAAACATCCGTTTTTGTTTATATGCATGAAATTCGATCAATATTGCATAACAATCAATATTTCATTTCATTGACCTTTTGTATCAGTAAATTTTCAATATCCTCCGTTGTATATTAAATGATCCTAATGAAAGTAATAATTAAAAATGTTTGCTCAACAAACAACTTGTACACGTTAACGGCTATTTATAAATAGGCTAAAAACAAAAACAATAGCGCGACACATGTATTTCAATGTTATTTTAGTATTAAACGTTTTAGTACACGCGGAGACTGCGTGACCAATTATACACGATTCCGTAAAAATGTTATTATATTTTATGCTACAAATAATTATACGGTTTCAACGAGTGTTCTTGTCAATTATGTTGATGCTTCTAATTAAAACATCGTTAATATACAGTGTGACCCATTTTGTTTGCAAGCACCCCTGTAAAATCCGCATTTCTCAACCGATTTTGATTTAAATTTTTTGTTAGATTCAGTATCAACAACAGTATTTTGGTACATATTTTCATAGGTTAATTACTTTTTTCAAGGCACTGGAATGTAGACAAATTTTTGAAATGGCAACATGTTAAACAAAAACTAGGACTCAAACATATTGTATAGTGAAAATTCGAAGTCGATAACTTAACCCGTTCTGGAGTTATAGCTTCTGAAAGCAATGTAAAATTGTGCTTAATAATTTGGATTGTTGGCAAAGAGGCAAAGTAGTCTATGACAATACGGTCATTAAAATTTCTTGTCTGCATTTTTTTAAAATACGTAAGTGTGAATTCTTATCATAGCTCCCGAAAATATGAGCTGCAGCTCATTGATTAGTGATGACAACTATAAAATGTTTATTTTGTTAGCAGATAAAAAATTGCGGCGGGTGTAATTTGGGCACTAGCCATCCTTCTTTACCTGTCTGACCAAGAAGGGTAGATAATCCGACATGTATTTCCGGCGCTAAGAAGTGCAGATTGGTCGAGTCATAAATTAACTCTTATCTTAATAATTTAACCACCAATATTTGGAAAAACCCAATAGTTTTCTATTTCTTATTTTCTAATATTTTTATACATAGTTACACTTTGATCAACCGGGTTTGGGCCTGGGTTTTCATTTAGACATACCCAAAATAAAATACCTACAGCAAATTGTGATTCTGCTTATCTGTAGTCTGTGGTATAACAATAAACCCGCAATAACCCACCTCCAATTTGCTGCTAGGCAACTGCTGCTTATTTATTTATTGTCAAAATGTCGAGCTAGAGCATTTTACTCATTTTTCCTTTTTCCCGTGTCCCGGAGATTTTTATAATGGATTCTGATTTTGAAAATACACCGCCGAAAATTGAAGAGCATGCAGACTTATTTATCCAAAATGTATTGTCTGCTATGTCAGGAGATACATATGGAGCTATTCACATGCAGAAATTTCATTGAATGGAGAAGTCAACGAAAAACGAATTCTTTCTCTGAAAATGTACTGATGGTGTATATAGAAGGCTTATTTAACACTAGAAGTCTTCAATGCTGAAGTCAACTACCTATAAATATCAAACACGGTACCTATAGACATTTCTACTAATCCAAAGCTTCATGCTTTATTACAAAGGAAATCTGAGGGGCACACACCAAATCTTACCCCAGAAAATACTTGAGAACTTTCAAAATGCTGTGTATCTATGCATATTTTTGTATTATTCGAATAAATATAATAATAAGATTAATATTCACTTTTCATAATTAATAATTTACCGTAAACAACAAAGTACAGACCTGACGAGAACTGTCAATGTGACAGTAGAAAAATACGTAAGACACATTGCCGCTACGAAAGGAACGCCTTCATAGTATTTTGAATTCCCGATTGACAGGTGTGTGTGATATTTTGATTAGGATTACGTAATGTGTTAGAAGGACATTAACAATCGATAAAGCACACCAAAAAGGCTATTGAATGAACCATACCATTATTTTATTTAAATTTGGATTTTTTATTGCAAATTTTTTTCCATCAAGAATCTTTTTTCAGATCGTCGCAAAAATTGAATTTTTTTTTTTTGAAAAATTGGAAAAAGGCCAGAAGCGTATAGGTTAAGTCGACCTAAAAATTTTCAATTTTCCAAAGTATAGGCATGTATTAAGAAAATATTTGAAATGCTAAAATTATTTAGTCTTCCGAATTTTCTCCCATTAGTCCTGCGAGCCACTCGTAAAAAATGGTAATTGATTGTGCACGAGAATAAGTGAAGTACGATACGTAATAATTGACTTTACTGTTGTTTGCGGAAAAATTATTAGGAGGTAGTTACAACATATTTTTAACCAGAAAACAATATCTTAGAAGAACAGCTGCGATCCTAGCACCTCATATGGAAAAAAACACCATTAAATATGGAATTTGTTGATAAGGACTTACACGTCTGAACTCAAAGGATTATCATATTTCCAGTTGAACATCCTATTCTATTTCCTTTTTTTATTGTCAACTGTAATAACTTATATAGAAAATATAGTAGCAAATGAAAAAAACGTGATTTTAGTGCTAATATAATCAGTAAATATAAAAGTAAAACAATGTCAACATAAAACGGTAAATTGCGATGACGTTATCATAAAGATAATTAAAAACATTTTTGAAAAGGTGAATATACAGGGTGGGGCACTATGAACGAACTATTCTCTGGCGTCTTAACGGCAAATAAAATTCGAAAAAATAAGACGTAGAATTAAGTAGATTACTTAGTACTATAATTTAAAAATATTTTGGAATATACAGGGTGCTCCAAAAAAGCGTGCCGTATCAAAGTTAGGTTCCTTTAAATGGAACACCCTGTATTTTATCACATTTTTGAATTGTACTATTAAAAATAATGTAAGTTCATTAACATTTCCCTATACCTATCTAGTTCAGTTTCCAGGATAAATCGATTTTACATAATTTGTAGACCCTCCGAAAAAATACAATAACTTCAAAATAAAAACGAATAACCACATTTGCTTTACACCATCTCACTAGAAGCTTTTAAAATTCTGTTTCCAATATTTACTGGTATGCTATCATATACAGGGTGACACTTGCTAAACACACAAAATGTGGAGATTATAATGCCTATGACTTGGTTAGCACAATAATAAAGAGAGGTTATAGTGCGTACTTGCTAAAAATACAAAAGCATTTATTATTATTATTATCTGTATATAATCGCATAATTGCAGCATGTAATACCTTTCTTCGCATCTAATACACATGAGAGCTCATGGCAGCATGTGTTGAATGCCTTGATATAGACGCGTAGGTTGATGGTTCGCGACCGGACTATGGTGAAAATTTTTTAAAATAGCTTCCTATATCAAAAAGTGTCGTGACAACTTTTGGTAAGAATTTTATCCGTCTAGCCCCCTTTCACAACGCGCGATAAGGAACTTCGTTCCAATAAAATATATCTACTTATTCCCGAACACATTTATCCAATTTAATGATTATTGAATAATCAATACAAAGAATGAAATAATAATTATTTATTGTATTATTTGAAACTCAACATAAATTGGATATTTCAAAAATTCAACGAAAAGAATACCAATTGTAATTAACATGCCAAATCCAAATCTTACACACGCTATAGATAAGACGGAGGAACTTAATGGGCTGAGGATGTTTGCAGCTCTTAGCGCGATGGCGGCAGTGGCGGTAATCTCTTCGGCAGACTGTGGACGTCGTGCACGGGAAGGAACGGAGTGGACTGAAGATACCTGCGGAGGTGAAATTACAGTAAACTTGCCTTGAACTTGACCTAAACTTTGCCTTAAAAATAGAACTTGCCTGCTGCAGAGCAACCAGACAATAGAAAATTGTTCACCACAAATTAAAAATAAAATATAATTAACTGTTGCCTTCTGTGGCAGTTAGAGGAAAGAAAGAGTCCACTCGAAAATTGAAATTTCGAACATCGACAAACAAAAATGGAAGGGGAATTTGATAAAATTTAATGTTTTATTTCGGAGTGGCTAATGCGACAAGGAAACGGCATGTTTAAAAATTTAGTAGAGATTTGGGAGGAAGTGACTAATGAGCCAAAAAATTCACTAAATGAAATAGTTTTTCAGACGAAAAACGTAACAGCTGAACAGCATGTTACAAAGTATACTTACGCCCTGGAAGAGCCAAATGAGATAGCAAAGTAACCGACATTCGTGCTATTATAGGTGTACACCGCAAGGTGAAACATTTTACAAAGAAAGGTTCAGTGATGCCTGGTCGAAACTACCTGAACAAAATACTTCCCAGGCTTCCTATCAAAACGCGTAAATATGAAAACCTTCAAAATATCAAACGCATTCTTTCAGCAGATTACCACGAGTTTCATGATAACCTACCTCAAGCATAGTATGGTGTGATATTGTTAGCAAAGAAAATGTATAATCTCAAAAACTTCTCCTCACGGCGCCATGGAGTACTTTCGATTGCTTAACCTTATGCCTACTCGTTTATTCACTGAGATCTAGTAAATATAATGTGTCCCCTTTCTTCTACTTAATTCCCGAGGAAAGTCTCGGTGACCAGTAGATTCCCTGATCCCTTTTCCTGGTTAAAAAATATCATGATATGACGATTTCAGTCTTCAAAATCGTCGCTACAGGAGGTTCAAATATTACGTTGGACACTATGGACAGGTGTTAGAATTATTTCAAATAATAGTGATTTTAAAAGAGTAGTGACCTCGATAGTGACCCTGATTCTCGAAAGTGTATGCTTGATTCTGGTTTTAGAAATCACTTCCATGATTCGTAAGCTACCATAACTGTTTGGTTGAGAATTTTATAAAGATATATTTTTATTTAGCGTATGGCGTTTCGACACATTTACATATATAAAAATATAGAAAATAAAAAAAGAAATAATAAAACAAACGTAGCTAGTTTACAAACAAACATTAAGGTTATTTATATAGTCTATCGCTTCTGGCGTTGCAAACAGGAAATCCTCGGGGTTGCCATTGTATGACCGTTGGGGACATTCCTCTATTAGGGTGTAAAGTTAGTTCGCCTCCACGTGGTGCACCCTGGGTAACGCTAAATGAACTAACACATACTGGCAGTCAGACAATCCAAGGATCTCCTGACTACACGACACACTAAATATAAAGATATAAATTTCATTAAATGAAACCTTATGAAAACAATGTACTTTCTCCACAGCTCATATATTTTCTATGCAATATTGATAAACGTAAGCTGATAAGAACTCTAGTGTTATTGGGTCAATGAATCGGTAATCAGAACTCTCCAGCACAGCTGATAATTGATAAAAATTATTTGAATTTCTGAAAATTAAAGGAGTATAATTTTCACGTTTTATGTTCATGTATACTGCGTTCATTATTCCAAAATAACTCAAGTTGTGTAGCGCATTTTTATCTCATATTGAGAGGTTATATTTCAAGAAAAACCGTCAGTTGGAAAGTTTGCTCTATTAAAGGAGCATGGAAGATGGAAATCTAGTAACGTTGTGGAGGGATATTTTGGTCAATCAGTTAGCAGCAAACAAAATTTCACAATCTATACAAAATACAACGCTATCCCGTTACGGCGCATCTTCATCGGGAGTGACATATATATCAGAAAATTTGTGGCATCATCTACCTGAATTCATGAAAATCTTGATTGTAATCTTTCTAATTAGTCCAGTAAATGAAGGCGAAAAATACCGTCAACATGGGCATCTGGTTTTTTCTAATTTGCAGGTGATAGTAGGTACATCTAACCCCCAAAATGTCAGGTTCCTAAAATTTGTGGGAGGGTCGGAAAATGGCTCTAGAGATCCCGAAAATCCGTTTTCCGCCGATATCTCCCGAACTACGATCCCTAGAGAATATTTGTTCGGACAAAAAATGAAGAGCAGCTCATTACCTACAAAAGTTGTCACCAATATTTTTTGCAAAAATGGTGGTTGAAAAGTTTGCAGTTTTCAGAAACTTAAAAACTGACGTTTCTAGTCCTCGGGTAACCGTTGTAACGTCTTCAGTCAGAGCTTGATCACAAATAAAATACACGGGCATACTAGAATCCTCTGCGACTTCCATTTTTCTACAGGAATGAACAATATTTATCAAATCATTGGATGTCATTTCACCCACAACAATATTAATTAATGATCTTAATTAAAAAAATGAAACCTCACCGTGTGCTCCAAAAAAAAGAAGCTCAAGCATTTTCAATATTTCCCTGTGTTTTTATCAATAAAAAATTCAAAATTTATTAATTATTAATAACAATAAAATTATTAATGACTTGAATTTCACTTTTTACACTGGAATACTACTAATTTATTCTTGAAAAATCACGAAAGAGATAGTGTTTACATGTAAAATTGTCAGTTGTTGACAAACAATGCAGCAGAAAGCATCCACGTGTACACGCACTATAGCAGACGCCGTCGACCACACTATAGATGGGTGGCGTGGTGGCGTGCGAGAATAAAATGAGGCATCCATTACAACAAATTTAGAGACAAATTTCTTTTTAATGCATCAAATAAAATACTTGATACACATATCAAAGGAAAGTTCAGAATGCGACCTTTCATCGTGTATGATGCTTGACCTGGAAGAATTTTACTGTAAAGAGAAAAAACTGCTAGAAAAAACTCAGAAGAATAGCTGTCTTCCCTCAGAAAACTGGAAATTTCCCCGATTTTCCTGAAAACCCAGGGGTCTGGGCCAAAAAAAAATTATATCATCGGCAGGAGGATATTCTAACCTTTCTCCCAATATCAATTATAAGCGGGTTTGACAGTTAATCATCGAGAAATTCCCGATAAACCAGAGCGCTCGGGAAAACTAGGGAAGTGGGCCTTTGATGAAGAAGGAGTATGCTGTTCTCTCTTGGACATATAAAGTGTGGAAACCAATTATGGAATAAAATTCTTTATGTCATTATTTTAGAAAATTATAGAAAATGCCGAGACACGTCAACTTTTGAATTGACTTGTGCGTTATGTAAACATAAATGTAAATGTACAGGGTGATTCACGCAAGTATGCCATAGTCGGTGTTTTTTTTTTAATGAAACACCCTGTATATTTGCATATTTTTGAAATCATCTTAATGAACCGATTCCAACAAACTTAATAATGAATTATACACGGTGAAATTTTTATTTTTACAGTTATTAAACACATACATAAAAAACCTGATGTATTTGATTTTAATACATTAAAATAAATGCTCAAAACGTTCTCCACCTAGTTGTTGGCAATAGCACAGTCTCCTATAGAACTCCTCCTTAACTTTGTTTAAAGTTTGAGGTGAAATATTCCGTATTTCTGTAGTTATCCTGTCTTTGAGGTCTACAATGCTAGGTTGTTGTGTTGCATATACTTTGTTCTTGAGATAACCCCACAGAAAAAATCTAACGGCGTAAGGTCTGGCGATCTAGCTGGCCACTCAATAGTACCTCTTCGTCCAATCCATTTATTGGGGAAGATTTCATCTAAATAAGTTCTTACCATTAAAACATAATGGGGTGTTGCCCCGTCTTACTGGAACCAAACATTTTCATTCGGTAAGCTAGGATCTATTGTGTTGGTATATAAGTTTGCCAGCGCAGGAATAACTTCATTTTCAAGCATATTCAAATATTTTTCAGCTGTCAAATTTCCATCTATAAATATAGGACCAATAATATGGTCGCCTATGATACCGGCCAAAACGTTCACCTTTTGACGGTACTGAGTATGTGTCTCACGCATCCAATTAGGATTGTCTGCTGACCAATATCTACACCTACAGTTTTGTCGGTTTACCTCTCCATTCAATGTGAATGTTGATTCGTCAGAAAAAAGAATTGTACCAAAAGCTAGCTCATTTCTGTTCAGCTTATTCATCAATCTTTCGCAGACCGCGGGCAATCATGTTTTAACAAGTTTTTGTTAAATAATCCGATTTGTACATTCCTGTATCAATCGGCTGGTTCTATAATACTTGTTCTTGCTTGTCGAGTACGATTGGGCGTCGAATGAGATAAACGAGTTTATGCACGTTTGTCTTATTCCTGTTGGTGCGTGCTGCTCAGTGCGGCCAGACGTGAGGTAAGAAATTATCGAGCAGCGTTGACAAAATTATCGGATTTTTCAGAAAATTATGTTACACACAGAATAATTTAAAACAAGGGCCCTAATAAGAAAATATTATGCACGAATTTTTTTAAATTCATTTCATTAATAATAAAATGTTTCTGGTAAAATATAAAAACTTAAAAACATAAATTATGTGATGAAATATATAAAAAAAGAAACAAAAACATACATTCTACTCATTTACTCTTCTAAACATTCCAAACATTTTTGAGTAAATTGGAACCTGATATCAACAAACTTATTGAACAGCATCAGATTCAACCTTCACATTAGTTTTTATATAAGAATTGATTATGTTTGTTTTATTTTCAATAAAAGATACTCTGTCCGAATACTATAAAGTTGCGTTTCAATAATCAGTTATAAGTACTTATGTTTTTAAGTATGTTTAAAAAGGGGGGCGATAAAAAATAATTTATTCTTAAAGTGGGCAGTGGACAAAAAAAGGTTGGGAACCTATGGTTAGACGGACGGTGCAAAAGCAAAAACGTGAAAATGGAGAAAATGTAGCGTAATCGTTTTTGTCGCTTAACCTCTATATATTATGCTATTCAAGAACTGTTGTTACGTTTAAATTTAAATTTCCTAACCCATTACTGATTATTGTAAGTTTCCCTGACATTTCCAGTCCGAGTCCGAAACCTATCAAAGGTCAAATATTAAAATCAAATTTGCATCCCAACTTCAAATTTAATTCACCAATTACAAAATAATCTAGAGGACCAAGAAAAATATATCATTGTATTTTTCCAACATTGTAAATCCATTTCAGTAATTTTATTATAAATTGAACGGTTTGAAATCTGAAGTGAATTTCTATCCGATTTTTATGGTGTTCATTAGCATAAGTAGCCTTCGCTTTAACGGAATACAAAATAAATAATGTATAGAACAAATAGCACGTCCCATGGAAAATGGGACACTAGATCGCGAAGGCAAAACCTTCGATAAGGTCAACATGCTATTATTATTTAATTATGCAAATAAAACTGGCATTATTTTATTATTCCATATTTTAACTTTATGAAAATGTTAACTGAGAAAGACGGTTTTAAGTATCTACATATAATTTCGTAAAAGTTCATCTTAAAGGAATAATAATTCAATAAATTTTCAATTATCTCAAAAAGTGTATACACTAACAGTAAATCACAACATATAAGAGAGCATCGTATGACATATAAATAAATACTTTGTCTCAAAGTATATCGTCTTTACTTTTGTCGGCAATCATCTAAATGCGACCATTTACGATCTCAAAAAAATTTTTCCTAAAATGAAACCCGCAACAGTCAAGTTACAAGGCAAGGATGGACCTGGTTATAGTTTATTTAACTCAATATTATTTAATAATCTCTTATTTAGGAGGAGAAAGAAAAATTGTTTAGAGAAATGGTCTTCACATATTAAATAAAAAACAAAGGATGTAGAATTTGATCTTTTTTAAAAAAAATTTTATCTACAACTGTCATATAACGGGTACAATTCGACACTATTTCCAATGTCATAATGACGTATATTACCACACTAGTGCGTTTTTGAATACATCACCGCACTAGTGCGATAATAAGAAAAGAAAAAATATTAATACCAGAATTAAATATTTAAAATAACACTGGAATCTGCATTTTCAATTTCCGAAAGGAGATTGTCTTCGCATACCGTAGCGTGGCGAAGACTATGACTGTGACGTCACCGCATATTAAAGTTAATGTGCACTAACATTACGATTCTGAATGTAACGTGCGCCCCAATAGTGCCGCAGCCGATTTTTGGAAATGTTCAAGGTCAAACGTGTTCAAATTGAAAGTTAGCTTCCCTATTCACCTAATTTGCAATGAAAATTTACCGTTTTAATGGAGCAATAACCGTTTTATCAAAATTAATGTTAAACAAAATTAATTAATAGATGCGACAAGAGACTACTGACTGACGAATGACTGGAAATAAAGCGATATTGTTATGTTATTTGCTTGAAATATGGAATATCGGTAATTTTCAACAATAAAAATTGAAAAACGAAAATTTCTTAGGGGGGGCGCACTGGCTATCTCTTCCATAGAAAAATCGCGAGCCGAGAGAGATAGCGCAGGAGACATTTCTCTCCCTTTCTGTCTTCCTTCGCGCTGCGTGAGAGAGCAGGCCGAGTCGACGCTCGCAAATCTTACCAAAATAATTTTGTTTTTGTGCGTGCCATCAAAATTTTCAAACGTGCCACTTATGGCACGCGTGCCATAGGTGCCACTTATGGCACGCGTGCCATAGGTGTGCCATCCCTGTCCTGTATACTTAAACTGTACCAATTTTTTCCAATACTTAAATTTATAAAAAATAAATTGTAATCTTCCTATAGTGTACCTACTTAATGTGGTAGTCCCTTCTTTAGTTTTTGTTTACAAATACCAATACCTAGGTATTTAATGTTACAGGATTAATGTTGACGTTTTGGTTGTCTTGCTATATTACCAGATGCTCAAAATGGTCAATGGTATAGACTATTAAGGAATGGTGAGTAGAAGGTTTTTTAAAGTTAATCTTCAGTATTTTTTTGTCAAACCACTTCATATAACTATTTTTAAGTTGTTTCCTTTTTTTTTAGGTCATTAGCAAAACCAATCACATGTCCTGTACGATACCTCTCGTAAAATTGTACAAAATGATATATGAATTAAGGGGTCCAGCATACAATGGGCCCGCCAGTGGCCTCAGTGCCGGAACCTTGGTTTGAGTTTGTCCAGGACAAGGCTCGCCTGCACATTTAGTAAGGGGTCCAGCACATTTACTTTTCGAAGTACAGGGAGTTATTATTTTTTTATAAAATCACAAGTTTGGACAAATATTTTCAACAATCTTCTCCGAATGTTTTAGATGCACTGCTGTTTCATAAATTAGTTCCTGTTACATATTCCAACTATAAGTACCTGCATGGTTGTTATTTTTACGTCAGGTTAGGTTTGAGCGACCCGGGGTCGCGACGCAAAAGATCTGACCGTTACGTTACGTTATGTTACGTTGCTTCGTTATGTGCCTTACTTACGTGCGTGTGCTCTCTCCTGTGTCTCTCTCTCGTTTACGAATCAGCGATTCATAAGCTTCTGCCGGGAATCGAACCCGGGCCGCCCGCGTGGAAGGCGAGCATTCTACCACTGAACCACCGATGCTACATTAAAATTCTATGCAAAGCTGGTATTCGCAGTGCTGGCGATCTACTTGAATTTGTTCGTATAAATTTTTACTATTATTTCCATAATTTTTTTTGCGCGATTGATCTTTTTTTTTATTTACAGCATCGGTTGTCAGGTCGGTAGATTGTGTTTACTGGTTTCTAAGTTTAACACGTCGGTAAGTGATTTACTTACCGTTCAGACGTCGAAAAGTGATAAATAATTTCACCAAAATGCAAAATATATTTCAAACTGATCGAGAAGTATAAAATAAGTATTTCGTTCATTTCGAAGAAATTCAAATTATTTTATTCGGAATATATTTCAATACGATCGCGCAAAAAATGGTGTAAGCATCTCGAACGTTAAGGGTAATTTCAACGTTTGCATGTAGATTCCTCTCGTAAAATTGAACAAAATGATATAAGAATTGAGGGGTCCAGCACATTCACTTTTCGAAATACAGGGTGTTGAAATTTTGAAAACTTGAATGTTTTAATTCGATAACTTTAAAATGGATGGATAAATTGATTTGACATTTGGCAGGTTATTTTTAAATGTAAAAGGGTATATTTTAATAGAAATAGTAGTTTGTGCAACTAGTGTGGATATGATGGCCATATCGCACGAGGACGAAGTTTGAGCACGACGCCGTAGGTGGAGTGCTCAATCGTTCAAGTACGGTGTGGACAATCCACACGAGTCGAACAGCATATTTTTTCTACGACCCACGTAAGAAATAATCTAGAAAATAAAAATTTCTATAAACTGTAATATAACTTCAAATTAAAAATATAACAATTCAATTTTATGTTTCCACTAATTTTTTTGTGGTAAACGTACAGTTCTTGAATGTCCAATTTGTATAATGCTACGGTTTCCCTTTTTAAATATAAGATGCTGTTATAAGTAGATGTTGCCAGTCGGACTCCCTCATGAAGGGTACCATTATCTATAATAATGAATATTCCGCTAAATATTTCTAACGTCTACCTGTTGTCGTTATTAATATCAAGCAGAATAATTATTTGAAAATAAAATTAAAAATTAAAAAAAACGGGGAATCGAACCCGGGTCTACCGCGTGAGAGACTGGTTTGCTTGCTACTCGACCACCGAGGAATATGCAAATTGTTTATCTATAACGTCAGATGTATTACATAATTTTATAAAATCTGTGGTCCCCTTAAATACCCATTTTATTCTGTTTTAAGTATTTGTTGTTAATTTGTATGGATTATTTCATATAATATTTTGGCATTTTCGCAACTCATGCGCAAAAGTATAACTTCACGCACTTGTATCATAAATAACTATTGTGCCAATCAACTTAATAATAAGATTTTATTTTAATTTATAATTAATACTACTGTATATTTTTGTTAAATGAAGTTTCATCCAGAGTTAAATAAATTCTTATATTAATATGTGTATTTATTTATTGATTCAAAAAAATTTTGCTTAAAAGGAACTAAAGTTCCTACCGTGTGTCCCGCGACACGTTCTACCTTTTTTTTGATATGTGAAGATCATTCATTTTTCACGTGAAAACCATTGAGGAATATAAAATTGAATAAAAATTGCTTCAAAAGTCAGTGGCGTAAAAAATGGAAGGGGGAAGGTAACACATTCTTCCAAATCTACACCACTGGATCAAAAATTGGAAAATATTTTCCTATCAAAATATGCCCTATTACATTTAAAAACAAACTGCCAAATATCAAATCAAATTATCCATCCATCTCAAAGTTATTGAATTTAATTTTGAAGACTTTAACACCCTTTGATCCATGTATCATTTTGTCCAATTTTACGAGAGGAATCTACATGCGGACGTTGTAAGTGTCATTTGGCCACCGCCGGTGCCTTGATCATAACATTTTTCGTCAGCATACTTTTTCTTGGCTCTTTTTTTAATATTACTATATTTATTTAACAGCACGTCACTTGTTCGGTGTGTAGTTGCACTGATAAAATTAAATTCTTCGGCCAACTGAAGCCACAAATTTTTATCAAATTTTTCTTATGCCGAGAACTTTCTGCATCCGTTTTCTTACACTTTATAACGTTTTTATATTTAGCAACTAGAGAAATCAGCGTCGATTCTTCAGATGCACTGAAATTTGGAGTACCCACGCTTGTTTTCTTTATCTGCCATCTTTTCACTTCCAAGAGAACACACAAAATGATATTTAACGCCAAGCACGCTTTTGATCATTGACTGTCATTGATTAACGATTTCACAGTATACAAAAACTGTGACGATTTTTCAAGTTAGTACCAACAATATTGATAAAATTTTCGAATGTTACTAGAGATTCGGATAACCAACATAAAAATATTAATTTGACTGTGGTTCAACTGATCACAACACGAACATCTTTCGTACAACGATTGATTGATTTGACTATGGTCAACATGTGAACCTGGTTCAGTTGATCAATTGGTTAACTACGTTACATACAACTGGCCCTTAATGGTTAGTATTTCAAATAAACAAACTTCCATTAAAAATAATTCTGAATCCATCCACTGCGATCGCTGAAATTCTTCACTTCTTCCCTTAGTCTGTTTTTCGGCCTCAGCTGCCTTACCTATTTCGACAACTCAATTGCAGCTAGCGCTTCAGATGGATGGGTTTGACACCTCATTTTTTCATTCTATAAAATCCTATCAGACTTTCACTTCTATAGGTTAGACTGTTTTGTGAGTAGACGTATTAATCATATAACTTTTGTAGTAGTTTTTACGCTGCTTTCAAAATGAATCTCGAACACGATGAAAATATACCTGCGGATATATTGGAATGTGCCGAAGCAGTATATCTAAATATTTTGCCACCCAAATCTCGCCAAGTTTATGAACTTGCCTATCAGCGATTCATGGATTGGTGTAAAGAAAAAAATGTGCAAGACTATGCGGAGAGTGTTCTTATGGCGTATTTCTCAAATTTAACGAAGACCGTCAAGCCATCCACTCTTTGGTCACAGTATTAAATGTTGCGATCCAAACTGGATATCAAAAATGGTGTGGATATTAGTAAATATTCAAAATTACGAGCATTGTTAAAAAGGCGAAGTGATGGATATATACCTAAAAAGTCTAGGGTTTTTACAAAGGAGGAAGTGGATCGGTTCCTGGATATGGCACCTGATAATGTATATTTGATGATAAAGGTTGTTCTAGTATTAGGAATTGGAGGTGCTATGCGTTGTAACGAACTAGTTCATTTGAAAATTGATGACATTGAAGATATGGACTCGGTCGGTAAAAATTTTGCAGACAAAAAACAAGAAGCCTCGTTTGTGTACCATTATAGGTGATAATTATTTGCGTACCTATATTTCGAAAATATGTTGCACTACGGCCATCAAATATAAGTAGTTTATTTTTGAAGTATGTTAATAGGAAGTATCAAAAAATGGTTGTTGGTATTCACAAAATTAGTGCCGTGCCGCAAGAAATTGCAAAATTTTTGAAGTTAGTAAATTGGAAGGAGTATACTGGACATTCGCTACACTTCTTATTAATGGTGGCGGTGACCCCACTTGTCTCAAAAGACATGGAGGTTGGAAATCGAGTACGGTAGCAGAAGGATATATTGAAGAATCGTATCAACAAAGAGAATACTACCAGAAAAATATTGCAGCCTGACAAAGAAGGTACAAGTACCTGTTCAGATATTTTCTCGAATGTTTCATCAACAGTTACGGAGAATATTTTGAGTTGTTTTAACATGAATGGAAATCCTTTGAATTGTTCCTAAATTGTTAGTGATAATTTCAGTGGTGCTTTGAATTTTGGCAATAATTGTTCTATTTGTACATTCAATATCACTATAAATAACAAATAAATACCTATATATACCTAGTTGCCCAATTAGTTTGTTTTACTAAGTTTGTAAGAGACAATGTTTTTTTCTTCAAATTTCAATTAGAGAGCTCAAATGCAATTACTTTTAGTCCTAGGATTAAAAGTAGCGTTTTTAATCCTAGGATTGAAAATGTTGCTAAGCAATGAGCAAATTTTTGTACGGTAAGGGAATTGATGGCTTTTGCACCTGAAAATAGTACAAAAATGTCAACATTTTTTGATGGTTGGAGAAAAAAATATTTTTTATACGACACCATCTGAAAGTTGCTCGCTCTGTATTCATTTACATACGGAAAGTTGCGTTTTTAGTGTTCCATTTAGTGAAAGTGACAGCTCCGTACTGCAAAACACTTTCGATGTAGTGAAAGTGACAGTTCCGTACTGCAAAACACTTTCGGGACGTTCTGGTAGAGATATACACATTCCATCTGCATCCAATCCAATAAATATTAATAAAATTGTCCTGGAGGTACAATCAACATTACTTTTTGCAAATAATTAATAAATTAATATTGACATTGCAAAAATCATTAAGTACATTATATTGTTCAATAAATAAAATGTTTATAATTCTCTATTATTTATTTCCTTTCCTCAGTGTAATTGAAAAAGTTTTGCGTCTTATGCGTCGTCTAAAAAATGTTGTGTACGCCGCGGCTGAAATACTACTTTGCCGAACTTGTCTGTTTTCAGACTCGTCCAACAAGGTAGCACTTTCAGTCCTTGGCATACAATTAAATTCAACAACGATTTTTATTCAGAATTTCTGTATGGCCACCAATTTTACAAAATATTTACATTTTGGAGCCAGATAGTTGATAATAAACCATTAGCTAATACCCATTATGATTCAGTATCTGACAATGATTTTTTAACAAACGAGGGAAAAAAATGTTTAAAATGCTTTTGCCATTTTTGGAAGTTCTTGAAAAATTATATACAGGGTATTTGCGTAAACCAAGATACACTAATAGACCGTGGGCCCATGACACCACAAGTGTCGATAGCATATGTTCGTATGCCCTTTTAGGGATATACTCAGACAGCCCGGGCAACCAGGAAAAAGTGTCTCCGAGCGTCTATGACCAGTCCTTGCACCTGCTATGACCTCTAGTTTCGGTTGAAAAAAGGGTTAAGTATTCGATGAACGAGGAGGCTCGGGTATGTGGATACATTATCGAATCTTGTAAAAATAACCGGGCACTAGCCAGGTTGCATACGTCTAGGTCGCTACCGGAAGGAGGCATACGAACCGGAAGTGGCAATTTTCCACTGGCGTTGGGCGATAATCGAGGAAAGTATTCTCTGTGGTGGAACGACTTCTTTCGGCCCATTAACCACTATTCCGACCTTTGCATACGATTTCGGAGAGGGCATCTCGAATTATGGCCACATCAACTTTCCGGTCTAACCTATAAATAGTCGATAATTGAGGAAATTTTGAAATTTTGACCACGGTTACTAGAAGTGGAAGTTTATCTCAAATAACGGTTTGCATACAATTTGCACAGTGCCAACATTATAAAAAAAAAGAAAAACCATTATTTCGGTGGAAAGGACACGAATAACTATTTACAGTCACCCGGACTCAAATAATGATCATTTTCGACTTCTGACAGACCATTGGCAGCTGTCAACTTCCCTAGATATGGCTCATTCCCTGGTGCTTTTGATATTTTTAAAAACAAATTTATTTGATTTCAGTGGTAACTGGGAGGGTTTGGTATCCGGAGTAACCCCAAGTTTTTTCAGATCTTTTGAAAATTTCTAGTGGCCAGGGCGGAGATCCGAAAACATTTTTTTTTGGCCAAACTTTCAACTTCAGGGAATTGGGTCAGCCAAATTTTTTTATCCCGACTTTTGGCTCAAAATGACTTGTATTTTTAAGGAAAAATTGTTGTTTACAAAATTTCCTGACTTGAGTAAATTTACTATATGGCTCAAAAGCCCAACCAGGGAAACATTGGACGGGCCCAAACGGTCAAGCCCCAAAAAAATCAGGGACTACCTTTGGTCCCTTTCGAATGCGGAGCGCGCGGATGTCCGCAGCCCCAGAAAATAATAAAAACCACTTCGATCAAGGGAATCTTGGAGCTATTATTTGTTTGCAGGCTCCACCGAAAATTTGATAATGTTGTAGATGAGAAATCATCAAGTTGAAATTTCAATGTACAACTTTGGAAACATGTCGCCCTTCGCGCGGTGAATCCAACTTTGAATGTAGATTCGGGGGTTCGAGATACCTCAGCTTACATAATTTCATTCGAGTCCGGGTTACTTGAACATTTTTTCGAGAATCGATAGACGATATATAAACCGGGGCACTGAAGGGATTGTCCCGCCCCGGGATTATGTTGGCACAGACACAGATGATACCGATGACGATGCAGAATAACAGTACCACGAAAAAATTACAGATGATCGTGAACAAATATAATTTCGTTTTCATACATTGAATGTCATTTTCATTTAATAAAAATATAATGTTCACCTTTCTTATATAAAAAACAGCCACATGATCAAAATTTATGCCCGAAAAATGTTAGTGCAAAATTAGCACTTCCGCCTCGTATGCCTCCTTCTGGTAGTGACCTGAGCGTTTGCAAACCAGCTTTTGTTCATTAAAATGTCGTAGTCTATCGGCCCCGAGATTGGCATACGAACATAAATTATCGACTATTTATAGGTTAGTCCGGAAAGTTTATGTTGCCATGAATCGAGATGCCCTCTCCGAAATTGTATATGCAAAGGTCGGAATAGTGGTTAATGGGTCGAAAGAAGTCGTTCCACCAAAGGGCGTACTTTCCTCGATTATCGCCCATCGCCAGTGGAAAATTGCCACTTCCGGTTCGTATGCCTCCTTCCGGTAGCGACCTAGACGTATGCAAACCGGATAGCGCCCGGTTATTTTTACAAGATACGATAATGTATCCACATGCCCGAGCCTCCTCGTTCATCCAATACTTAACCCTTTTTCCAACCGAAACTAGAGGTCATAGCAGGTTCAAGGACTGGTCATAGACGCTCGGAGACACTTTTTCCTGGTTGCCCGGGCTGTCTGAGTATATCCCTAAAAGGGCATACGAACATATGCTATCGACACTTGTGGTGTCATGGGCCCACGGTCTATATCAGGTATATTTTATGTACAATAATTTTATAAGCGTGAAGAGAGATAGTTAAATTACCATACCATAGAGCAAAAATCTTTTGTTTTAATGATAGTTCTGTTTAACTGGTCGGTTTCAAATCCCATATTAATATTCATCTTAAATATATATGTTGGACAAATACTTAAATACTTATAAAAATAATTTCCGTATAATTCACAAACAAAAACAACTAGAAATAAGCCATTAAATATCCTGTTTTTCAAGGACAAAAAAATCCTACATATCTTATAAATACGAACTGGCAAATAACATGGGTGAAAGTTTGTGATTGCCAAACAGATTTTAGAGGAGACAATATAATAAAAAAGCGATACCAGTGGGCTTTGTGAATAATCTGGACAATAATAATAATATAGTACATAATCCGGGTGCAAATTTCCGCAGGTATTAGGACCTGTTTCTTTGATTGAACCTACCTTATTCAAGTGAACTAAGCGATTAACTCCATTTTTAAGATCTGCAGATCTACATCTGACAAATTTTCATTAAAAAATGAAGGGGAGACCGGGACATAATGAGCACTTTAAGAGACTTTGCTTTAAGCAAGTTTTTTAATAAAGTCTTATCCGTTTACAGTAGGAAAACAGTATTTCACAAATGTATTAACTACGTAACGTAATGAATGTGTAAAGTAACATTTGACAGATTCTAATATTTTTGTCAAATGCCCACTTGGAAGGGGCATAATGAGCATAAAGTTGAAAATGAATTGAAGGGAACCTGAATTTAAAAAAAAGCATTTAACGTTTATTAATTTTGGATATAAGTACAACATTTTATAATACAGATTCAACATTTTAACTTAACTTAACTTTTTCGTGGCACTCCAAATTGATCTGCAGCAGTTTTACACCCACTATTTGATTCTATAACTGCTTCAATAGCATTTTCCATAAAATTTTCGTTACAAGATTGCCTATTACTTTTTTTTTGTATGTACGTACCATATCTCCTTTTTCTGTGTAAAAAAACCATTTTGTAAATAACTTGAATGTATCATAAGTAATCAAAGCTTATTAAGTCATCTGAACACTATTAATAGAACTTATATGCAAACCTTTTTGTAACTGATAAGTTAGGAATCTCCAGATAATCAATTACCAGGTTTATTCCTGCATTCAAATATCACGATTGTTTTAATTTTCAGTACGCAAGTACCTACTCAAATAAGTATAAGAAGGACACCCTACGGTATTCAGACTCATACTAAAATATTTCGAGATTAGGAGCATCTAGACAATTATTGTTCCACAGGAATGGTGACCTTCGATGGTACAGTAGCGTCAAAATATTAGCAGTGCTCGTTATACAAATTATGCAGAAAGTGACATTTAAATTTAAAGTAAAATCCGATAAGTTGATAACATATAGGGACTTATATTTGGATTACCAAAGTTCTGTTTACTTCCGGTATAACATTTTTTTTACATTCACCCTATTATTTTTTTCCAAATGGAAGGTTAAAGCAATTACCTTCAATTAATTAAATTGTGATCAATCATTTTGTATGAACCGAGTCTTTATGTTTTTCAAATGAAAAGTAATGTTACTTAGAAGTAAATAATTGGAAGTTAACCGTAACTTTGTTAACCTATATGCTATCAACATTTCTTGTTCTACGTTATATTTAAATAAAAGTTCTTTTATCAAAATTTTACAGTTGCGGATTTTTATGTTTAAAATAAACGCGGCCATATGTTTAAAGACAATCTTTGATCTCCTCGAAGATCTCCAAATCAACTTACTCAAATTCTAGAGGATCGTCTCCAAAGCCACAAACATTCCAACCTCCATAATCAGAGTCATCACAAACTCCAACAATCACTCTCTACAGCCTAAACCATCGGACCGCCCATCCCAAAATATTGTAAAGTAAAGCCAAGCTTTACACAAACAAATCGAATCAACCTTCCTCCACTATTTGTGACAGCGATCACTACACATACCATCCAAAATGTCCGAAAGGGAAGACAGAGGAAACAGCTCCTATCATTCTCCCAAAGCCTCCAATGCCATTTGACTTCCCTTCGGAAGTCCAAACAATTCTCGAAATAACTTGATGAATGCAATCCCTTTTGCCCATAGGATGGTAATCGAGATGCAACTACTCAACCACACTTTTTCGGGAATCACACACACTTCGGGTATCTCTCAGCACCTGGGCCCGTATTCTTAAGGGACTAGTGAGAATCTCACCAATGAGATTGATGCATTACGGGTTGCCTGAAACGAGAGAGATTCAATCTCTCATGGTTCGGACCGATAGAGAATCTCGCCAAAAGCGGTGAGAAGCTTAGAAACATGCGTATTGGATTTCGTCTGGTGATATTGCAGATCTCACTATTTCCTTTAAAAATACGACAAATTTGAAACTCTCATGTTTTAGGCAACCATGCAATACACCTATCTCATTGGTGAGATTCTCACTAGTCCCTTAAGAATACGGGCCCTGAAGTGATCACATTTATGAAAATAAAGCACAACAAACACCTTCCCTTCCTTGTCCGGTATGCGAATGCCGGTTTTCTGTGGTTTTCTCCCGCATCCTCATATTCGCAACGTTCGGAACAGCGATACATTGCGGAAATTAACCGCGGCTGTCAAGTTATACAGGGTGTATAGGAAACAATATAATTGAAATTTAAAAGGATACGGAGATATTGCATCATATTACGAAACTCTGTTTGGCAAAATACATTTTTTTTCTTCAACGTACAAGCTACAGAGCGTTGATTTACCTACGATTTTCACATAAACGTGTCCAATGTCCATATCTTTTGAAGGACTCTGTATAACGTGGCAAAACCTCATATAAAAAGCTTCAAAAAATGTAACCAATCTGAATTCAGTATAATATACAGGGGTTCCCATTTGAAAAATGATATGTTTGGTTTGTAACGTAGTTATTCAAAATATGGACCTTCAACACATCTACTATTTTTGTTAATAACATTTTTTGATATCTCTTAAAATAATCCATATACCGAAGTTTGTCGTAAGATTGGTACACCCTGTATGTGGTCTGTGTGTCAAATGAAGCCAATAAATTCACTCAGATCAAGCCCTGAAGAGGACTAACTCTCCTATAACCAGGGAGAGTCAAAAATGTTGCTTTGCTTCATTCGATGAAAGATAATTCAAATTACAAAACTTCAATCGAAATCATGCTCGAAAAAAATTAAAATGAAAAACTAAAGCTACTGAAACAATGCATTGGATTTCAATCAATCTTTAGGTTTAAAAAAACGGATATCAGCAAGATTTTGAAGTCGAATCACAGACTAATAGTCTATTACTTCCTTTAATGAAAAAATATTGTTAAAAATAATCTTACTGAAGTGATAGGTACACACGGAACTGGTGGATAGGTTAATAATTAATTTCAATTATAGAACCATAAAAATTGACCTGTCCAAGGATTTTGCATAGAAAAATATCACAATATTACAAAAAATGACCATATATTTGTGAGATTTTGCCAGTAGTTAACCTGGGTATCTTTTCCAAGCCGTATCTTTGTTATTAAATATTATATGTATACTCAATAAATGAGTGTGTAGCTTTCGATATTGATCAATAATGGAATTTAGCCAAAAATTTAAAATAATATAAAATTAGTAGGTAATTAGTGTTTATTCACCGACAAAAAAATAAATAAATAAAGTTAAAATCATGCTTACGTTGATCAAAGCAGCTCCAAAAACTACCATCCACCCCCAACCTCCATCAGGAGGTACCCGAGCGGAACTTTGTGGTTTTTCCATTTTTAGTTTAGCTACACAACAAAAATGTCACGTTAGTTACACCTCCCGAATAATACTGATTCTATTACACATGCTAAAAAGTATTTGTACCATCACACAATATGACATCTCTTATCAATCCAATTCCGTGGATAAACTATCAGATGATAATCTCATTGTCATAGCAACGACTCGGCTTTTCTTCACAAATGGGAATACAATAACAATATTTATGTGTAACGCGGAGCCGGATTCAAAGCAAAAATTTACCCGAGAATTTTATAAAGACGAAACCGCTATGTTGTGGGCACTTAAATCAACAGTGCGCTTCAGTGGCGTCAGTCTGACTAGTTTTAAAAATAAGCTTTATAAATTTATATATCGAAGGTGTAACTATTCATAAGTTCGTACAACGATCTGAATACGTAAGCGGAAATAAACAAGATAATCGAAATCTGTGGATATCGACAAAATTATTGCTTAGGTTTTTTTTATTAAAGGTAGATACATACGTAGAGGCGATTTAAAATTTAGTAAGATTATTTTTAACGCTCCAAAAATTTCCCGTGCCAATTAAAACTAGGTCGATGGAACAGAAAAATAAATAAAATAAGTGTTACGGAACAAATCGAATATTATTGAAAAAAATAATTTGTTTGTTGCTTAGCGAATCTGCTAATCTGCCGTCGTTATAGAAAACGCCGTATCTGCATAAATCTCGTTTTAAGAGAATTCAAATTTTCTGTTTTACTTTGGGACATTGCCATTTTTTAAAGAATAAAATTTGATATTTGAGGTAAAAAACAAGTAAAAGCAACAAAATATTTTTATCAATGTGTGTTTCTATTTTTATACCATTAAGTGATATTTGTACATACGGCAGATGCAGTTAAGATATAACTATAATTTGTTATGAATATACCGTATTTGCAAATATTTTAAATTATAACATTTCAGTTTTTTTGCCGTATTTAATAATAGATATTAATAACTTTTTTTTCAAAAGGAGCCGTCCCTTCTCCGGCACCACCTCAGCCTCCTTAGTTCAGTCAGTCAAGACAATCAATTGATTATAATTCCAAAAGTTTTCAAATTTTGACGTAAGGTCGGGAATGGGATAAAAACAAACTATTAAATTTTGCAACCTGTTCGGAAGTCCGGAACATTGTTAAAAATGCAATAAATGATAATTTGCTCAGTTCTTGAGACCAAAAATTCCAAAAGTTCTGCAAAGTTGGAGTGGTGTTAAATATATTATTTTACATCACGTGTCAAATTTGCAACCAATTTAAGTGTACGGAACATTTTTTGTTATTAAAAATTAATGTTTTTCTTTATTAAACTAAAGGAAAACGTTCCAAAAGTTCTGCAAATTTGACAGATCTATCGGAAAAATATACCGAACGACTGTACAAATTTGCAACTTCTTACGTTGACCGGAACATGTTTATTTATAATTTTTTTTAATTGGTGGTCATTTTTTCGAGCAAGGCGGTCTCGGAATAATTACAAAAGTTTTGAAACTTGGTTGCAAACTTTTGGAATTATAGTTAAATTTTCGATTTCGAATGTCAATAATGACTGGATTACCTGGGCTTATTGTGGATACTCCTAGTGTTCTGACTACAACCTATTCAGCCAATCCGTTCCCTGTATTACCTCATACAGGTTCTTTGCTGGCTGGTTGTAGAAGTCTTCTGGAGTCATTTGGGTTCTGCCATACAGTTTCTGCCTTCTGTGTTCCAGCGACTCACAGTTGCAGAGCTGTTTCGGTATCCTTTTTGCATCTTCTGCATGTAAGGTCTCCGATTTACAGCCCTATTTTGTTTAGGTGCTCCTTTGTGGGAAAGTGTCCCGTAAGTAGCCCCGTTATGGTGCGTAGTTTGTTCCTGCTCATTGAGAGCAGTTCTTTCGCTACTTTTTCTGATGGTTCTTTTATGAATTTCTTCCCATGTATTTGCCTGGGTGTATTCTTCCAGTGTTTATTGTGTTGTTCTTTCACCCACCCTTTTAACCATGACCTCGTTAAGCATCTGGGGATGCCCACAGCAGGTTCGGGTCCGTTCATCAGAGTTGATACGATCCTACTCTTGCGAGTTCGTTAGCTTTTTCATTGCCTGCGATTCCCTTGTGACCTGGGAAACTGCGAAAATACCTAATACCACCCTAACCTAGGTTCATATTGAAAACAGCTGACTCGTTTTATCACTTACGGCTACACGACGTCCCTTTTTAAGACCATAATGCTATTATTTTTAAATTATTTTGCCTTATATGCACAAAAATATGCGGATACGGCAATTTCTCTTGAAAATTGTTGCTTACGGTGAATGTATTAGTAGCAAGTGCAATAAATGTAAATACGGCAAAATAATAAACGTTAAATCGCATACTTTTAATGTAGATACGGCTTTTTGGGTAACAGAAATGGATGCAGATTGCATTGTTTTATTAGAAAATACCAAAAACCGAAAATCGTAAATTTGTTGGTTACGGCGTTTTCATTAAGCAGGGCAGTAATAGTCTAAGATCCGAACTGATCCGAACTAAGATCGTCTTTCACCGATGTGTCAACCAGATGAAAATAATATTTCATTGAATGAAATAAGTTTCTGAACATAATTTATTTAGGAAACCCTATGGTCAAAATAATAATGAATAGTTATTAATTAAATTTATAACTATTTTTAAAATAAAGATAGTTTAATAACAAATAACGTAGTATAAGGCTGCTTTATAAAATTGGGTAATAACTAAATTATGCTCCGAAACTTAATCCATTAAATAAAATATTATTTTCATCTGGTTGGGACGATCTAAGTTCGGATCCTCTACTATGAAGGTCGATATTTTATTATAAATTTATGTGTTTGTGTGTGAGTAATATGGCTTGGAACCGTGTATCCACTACCCACATTGATTTTTCTTATTGTAAGCAACAGTACATTTGTAAATAGTGAGCTCCGGATTTTTTTCAGAAACTGAATTAGGTCATCAATCAGTTTATTTTCTTGTTCTAATAAAATAGTATATTACATAACGTGTGCGGAAAGTGACATCATACGAGTGTGAGAGATCACTTTCGCACGAGTAATGTACCTACGATCACATGATAATTTCACCAAATGATGTGTGATCAATATCTAGCATAGTGACATATTAATACATAAAGTGTTATAATTGAAGTCAACATAATTGATTTCAAAAAGTAACAATAACTATCATTAGTAACAAAAATTCAAGTAGTTATAGGTAGGTTATTACAATTATTAATTGGTTGGATAATTATAGAAATTGAAATTATTATTGCTGCTTTTTATATTAGGTATCATAAATACCTTTCAAGACGATTACATTTTCCTGCTATTGTAAATGATAGTTTGGATTAGTTGGTACAACATCGGACAGACACATATAATATACATAAATTTTCGTAGTGAATAGACTAGCATTTCAACATTTAATTTGACAGCTTTTTTATCAGTACACGTACGGATAAGTTTTTCTACCGTACGCGTATGAATAAAGGCCACTTTCCAAAAAACTAGACAGTGCGATATATGTCACTTTCCTACGTGATCGTAGGAAAATAAAGTTTTCATGGAGACTTTCTATATAAACTTTATTATTGCTACTGCTAAAATAAATATGGAGCCAATAATTCCGAATTTTGTCAAATGTTATCTACTGTGCTACATTGTCAGTTTGAAAAGTACGCGAAGTTTAGTTTTTTGAGTATACAGGGTCTCCAGAAACTCACCTGCAAACGGCAAACTACCTAAGTTTCCTCTAACGGAGCTAGTGCCCTTTGAAGATCACGTTGCTGAGTTAGTTTCTTAAGCATATCTCAGAAAAACTAATACTTACAGGCTTCAAACTTGATACATTGTAAAACTCTGCAGTGATATAAAATATAAATGTCTTATATAAACCCGCTTTTTTGCCAGTGGCGGAAATCTCACACAGAGAAAGATAACAATATTCCCAGACAGTCAAGCGGCTTCAAATGCACTCAGCTCTTTCAGTGTAACGTCGATATTAGTATCAAACTGTCAAAAAAGACTTCTCAATAGAGAAACTCAGCAAAGTGTCTTTTGTCTCGATTTTTGGCCATTCTGATATGGATGTCAACGAAAAGACAGATTCCTTTGCAACGAAAGGTGTCAGAGAAGAACTTTTTGACATTTGTTTTGCCAAACAAACACTAAATTCCTAGACATAAAGAAGAATTTATATTTCTTGAATCCTTTACCAAGGCTAGCTCAACCAAATGCATCCTTCGAAGAATGTCTCCAGTCTGTTGGACCATAGCAGGCATAATTTAAGTTGTCTAACAGGCCTTTTAATAGGCCACTGACGTGTGTATCATTTTACATTCAAAAGATCAGACGTGCCGTCTTTGTCTGGAAGAAGA
>CAJUYG010000104.1:103219-128749 GCA_910591675.1 Galerucella calmariensis | reverse complement strand
GATTAGTATATTGACTATATACTACACAAACCAGTAACCTGTGGGTTGGAACAAATTAAATTAAAAATAAGACATTATTCAGATTTCCTTTATTTTAATATAATAAAAATAAAAATCTAGAAATATATAACAATTACCTGAGGAATGTTATTTCATCTACATGAGAATAAATGCTTTGCTCTTCATTTTTACAATGTAAAATGCTTGTGTGTGTTTCCAAATTCGCGATTCAACAGCTTACGCTTTTGGAAGATCGCTTCTTTATTATAGAAACTATTTAATACAAAAATACGCAATGTAACCGCACATACCACATTTATATACATTTTTTCAGTTGTGGTAGAAAAACGATTAAAAATAGTTGCACTGTGATGTTAATATATAGGAAATACAATTTCTTTTCAAGTAATTCCATCTACCGACTGCATTTTACATGAGATGTTTTATTGCATTTTAATGATGAGTTCTATTGAAATTTAATAATTTTAGAACAATGATAAGTAGTACTGTAGGTGTTAGAATTACTGTTGAGAATTAATTTAAATTTGGCATACTGGTACATTATAAAAATATAATTAATGAATTAAATGTTTAAAGAGGTACAGAGTAGGTAGCAAAAAAGATTTTTTTCTACGACCGTGCGTTTTAACTCACTTTCCCGCACGCATTTTAGTTTTGGAAGTGTAAAATTATGCAAATTTTTAATATTCATAAAATGATCAGCGATTGAAAATAAAATGTATGAAGTCAGCTTGCGCGTCCACCCTATTGAATCTTCAAAATTTGAAAACAACAACTTTTTCATAAACATTTTTTTTATATTTCCTTGTATGATCACTTTTATTTTTCCATTTTCATTATATTTGTCGCTTAAATGAACAAAATTTTAAATTGTTCAACAATTTATGAAAAATTATTCCCCCTGGACTACAATGATTTCACCTCCCTGAGTAAACCTAGCTTAAGTGACTGTGGACTCTGACTCAGCAGTACAACTGACACAATAATTATTATATACTAACTGTAGCATCACATTTTTCTGGAATATTTATTTGAATGTATCCCTACTAAACAATTTATAAGTCTTTAGATAGGTGATGCATCCATTTTTTGCTGTACTCTATAGTAACAAATAAAGCTGCTGTGGATGGTACTGTTCTAATTAACGTTGGTAACAAACCACAGTACAAAGCACCAATACCTTCTTGTCTAGTTATTCGATATATCAGTCTCAACATATTTTCATTCAGACTATTTACTTGTATTCGAGACTTAACAACATCAGCCGGAAAAAGAATTGTCCAAAAACATGCTCCTCCCATCCCACCTGCTATCATTGTTTTCACCAAACCAATATCTTCTTTTTTTTGATCGGGCTTCCGTAAAAATTCTCGAGTACCTACAAAAACATAGATTTATTTATTTGCAGGGTGTGGCATCATGTGCGAAAAAATATGTTTCTGTTACTATTATAGTTCAGGAAATATTAATTGTTATGTGATGAAGCTCTGGTACATCACACCAGGGTTGAGAAGAATTGACATCGTCTCTTCCTATAATATGATAGCATACTATATTCAGTCTACCTTCATAAGCACCAAAAAAGAAGAAATATCCTGGCATTTCTCTAACAAGGGTAGGGACCATTCCTCGAAATAGTCCTCTGAATCCTTCAGTTTGTATAACATTAGCAGTAAGCTCTAAGGAACCCATACTCTTGACTTCTACTCCTAACTTTGCTTGTTGTTTTTTAATTTCATGCATGGCCTGCAATTTACATTTAATTAATTCAGTAGGACATATTGCCAGAGAAGAGAAGAAAGCAGCCAAAAACCCAGCAGTAGCATTACTGCTAACACTCAGTCTATCTACACTTTCAGCTCCAGTGATATTTTGCATTAGTTTTTGACAAAAGCCATAGGCAAAGAATAAGACAGAATTTTCAGCGACATTTGTGGCTAGTGCTGGCACAGTTCCTGCATATAAACCTCGCCGAATTCCATCTGCTTTAAAAGTTGTTGTAAAACAATCCACCATGTTTTTATATAGTGTTGGAAATGTTTGCATCTTCACTTTAATTGTATCTAGAGGCTGTCCAACATAAACCAGAGCTACGCCTCCTGAAAATATGTAAATAATATATTTAATCATGAAATGTGATAGATAAAACAGTGAAAACATACCCAGTGATCCTCCAATAAAATCTATAAGGCCATCCTTTGCATGTTGCTTCCGACTTACTTTTACAATATTAGAATTTATCTCTAATTCTTCCATTGTTAATAATATTATTTCAGTATTTCAAATAATATAGATGTGGGATATCTCATTAAATTTCATAAACTTAATATGAAAACTACCACTCATGCATGGCCTGATAAGAAATTATCCAAGGGAACCTTGATGTCATTACGTTTACAGAAGTTTGATTTTGTAACACATTTTTAGTGATAATTAAGAATTTTAAATTTTGTAATAATATTACGAAATGATATACAGATAGAATTCTGTAACATAAATAACAATGAAGTTAGGTATAGACTTATTCATGTTTAGAAAACAGCTGACGAGATTCCAGCCATTCCAGCTCCTATTAGAGCAGCTTATTTTTCTGAGCTATTCATCCAACCTTATCACAACAGATAATATAATATGATCATATTTATTTGCATTTAGTCATTTAGGTCAATTCTTTTATATAATAATGAAAAACAGCTCTTAGACCATTAAAGTTACACATACTTCCATCCATTAAGAAGAGAATGGGAGCATCACAAATGAAAAAAAATGACTGCACAGTATAGTTGAAATTTGACATCTAGTTATCATACCCCTAGAGAAGAAGACCAATAAAAGTCATGGTTTTAATTTGTCATACGTGGACATTTTTGTGTCAAAATAAAAATATGTTAATAAATAAAATATTTTTCTTTTCAGTTTTATAGGTAATTTTGTACAAACTTTTACATTGTCGCTTATTTTTGCGTTGTTTTCCAATACTTCTGTGTTTTAGGTGAAATATGTGGAAAGAGCCAGATCCAGACCCTGGTGGTCAGGGCTCAGAGCCACAATCTTCGAGAGAAATTAAAGATTTGCAGGATCAGAATGAGCAACAACAGGTGCTCATAGCTCAGTTAAAAGAAATGTTAAGGAAAGAACAAAGTACTGTTCCTCAGGAGAAGGTTGAAGAATATATGAATACCTTGAGCAAAGCAAAGGCTAAAAAATCTAGGTTGAAAAAAGATGAATCTGGTAGTATGGATAGAAGTAGCAGTAGTTCTATGGATAGTAGGAAACACGAAAGGGTTAATTTATTGAAACAACAAATGGAGGAAAACAAGTAATGGAATTTTGAAATATCTTGAAATTTTAATGTTATCTCCCATTAAAATATGTTCCATAGATTAATAGCATTGGCTGCTACATTGTTGAGAACAGAACCTTTTCAATTGGAAAAAGTTGTACCTCACTACTCAGAATCACTATACACTGTGTTATTTATAAGATGCGACATAGGGATTCCTGTACAAACCTGAAAAACGCAAGCTAACTTTTTTACCAAATAGCGTTTATGGAAAATAATAACAGATATGGAAAGGTCATTAAAAAATAAGTTCAAATGCACTTTTAATTTTCTTAAATTCGTTCTGGCTTAATGAAAAAATGAATAGTTACCTATGTTTAAGAAAGTTGAACTCCATTTTCATACCACCTTCAGATGATCCTAATAGATTAGGTGATGTCTAACATGTTAGTGCACAGTATTATTTAAAAGTTAAACCTGAAGTATAGCGGTTCGCTTTGCCGCTGAAATGAAATTTTTTTGTTTTTAGTTCTTTTTGTCTAAAAAACATTAAATTTAAAATAAAGCAAAGTTATTTGTTTCAAACATTGTGAGAAAAGAACTAACAACAAAAAGAAAAAAATTTCATCTCAGTGGCAAAGCGAACCGCCATACTTCAGGTTTAACTTTCAAATACTACCATGTTAGCCATCACGTGGTATGAAAATGTAGTTCGACTTTTTAAAGCATAACTATTTATTTTTTCATTAAACCAGAGCGAATTTAAGAAAATTAAAAGTACATTTGAACTTATTTTTCAACGACCTCCATATCTGTTATTATTTTTTATGAGCGCTATTTGGTAAAAAAGTTAGCTCGTGTTTGACAGTTTTGTACAGGAATCCCTATGTCGCCTCTTATAAATAACACAGTGTATGTAATTCAATTGTTGATTCAGACTTCCTGTTACTTTGCTACTGGCATTCAAAATTATTGTAACTCAATTTATACTGCCATTTTTTCTACACCATTCATTCAATCATTTTCCTTGCCATTCTTGATAAGATGTCAGATTGTCATTGAAATCTTTTTTCTAATATTACTGCTCTCTTTGATTTGTTCAATTAAAATGAAAAATATATAATTTAATTCAAAAAATGCATTCTACACTAATTTTGAATAGTATGAATAGTATGACAAGGTTGTGCTCTTAACAATTACCCATTAAGCTCTTTTATTCTAAGAAATAGGTACTGTGATGTTCATTTATTATCGGTAAATAGTGAATTGATTAGTTGGTATATATTTTCAAATTATTTTAGGGCAAGACTTGCTGAAAGAGGAATGAGACAAAAAAATATTGAAGAAATGGTGACTGCCATTAAAACTCAACTCAATGACTCACAACAGATTATTACTACAACTCCAATTTTAGAAAATAATTTAGATTATAACAAAAACACTAGCCCTGAAGAACTTTACAATATTCTGTTGGTTAAAGATAAAAGAATTACAGACTTAATGGATAAAACAAAAAAGTTGGAAGGTCAGTTGAGAATTAGTATTAGCATTAAGTTATAATACTTCATGCTAGTCATTATTTAAGCCTATTTAATAGGTTCGGTCCAACCACCAGTAATTTGCATTTTGCAGTAATATTACTAATACACATGCACAGTTCCAACCATCTGAAATTACTGGTTCAGAACTCTCTATTACTATCAGTTCTCTGTTCCATCCCGTTTGTGGACCAGTGAAATTACCGTTCAAACGATTCTAGCTTGATAGCGAGTATCAACAGTTCTGAACATAAGAAACATGCGCACTGGCAACATTTCCATGTTAAACTGTCAAAATTGTTTTTCATGGAAAGTGTAAACAGGATATGAAAGTGAGTTTTTAGTTTTTGAACTGTTTTGAAAGTAGTGTGCACCGTTTTCTACTGACTGTTTCTTTGTGTAGTTGTTGATAAACTAAAAAAGGGAAGAATGGAGTCCGAAACCACTTTATACTCTGCTAAATTGCTTCTACTTATAATATAATTAAAAAATGGTAAAATAGAACATACCTATACATATAATTTTGCCATTTGCCTACATAATTATCAAGATTACAAATACTTCTATTATTGTGATATTTTGATATAGGTGATATTATTAGTATTAAGTTTCACTAACTTGATATTTTTAGGTTGAAAGTGTCCATTTTGGTTTTTATAAGTTCGTTGTATTTATTTTCAAGTATTTTCAAGCCTGAATGCTTCATATCTAATTACAAATAAAATGTCTTGTTTTTATACTTTCATTTTCTTATGTCAATTCAATAAAATATACTCTCGCAATGATTATAAAAAAAATTGTTCATAGCAATGTATTTACAGCAGCATCCCTAATTCTTTGTGCATTTCTGGTTATATTACATTATTTCCGTGCAAGGTCTAATACTAGATGTGTCTGTCAGAATCGGTGCAACTACTAAACCACTAAACCAACTGGTGTATTCTGTGACTAAACTAGTTCAAAATACGCTCCAACCGTTTGGTAAGAGATTACCAGTAATTTTACTAATGTCCCTCACGCATGTGCATTAAATAGTTCAATTACTGGTTACGTATGATAACAGAATTGCTGGTTGGAACGAACCTATTCTAAAAATCATTCTTATTAATGTGCTGAATAAAACAATTTAATTTGTTTAAATCTTCACTATATTTGGACCAATGCTCAATTTGAGAATTGTGACAGTGGCTTTGTCAAATGTTTGAAGGTGTACTGAAAACTTTCAATTTAAACAGTGGATAACTATGGATTTTTAAGTATATTGACAAAAGTATTAGAAAGGGTTTATCTGGAAATATATTCATTCCTGAACTATCTATTCAAATAAGTTTGATAAGAGAGAATTGTTACTACCTCAACAATTTTCATAATTCTTGAACCTTATCAAACTAATAAAACATTTATGTACACTTTGTAAAACACATGGAGTTGAATTTGATCTGAGTGATGAAATTGCTAGGAGCACATCTGTTTAATGCTAGTCCTTACATGATGTCATGAGGAAATTGTACATTTTCCTACCTCATATTGAGATTCCTATGTGTAACTCCATTTAATATTACCATTACAATATCCACAAAAAATGTATAATGTATATGTTACCGTGAAAGACCGAAATCTGGTGAATTGGTTTATTTCTTCAAATTCCAACATTCCACATTAATATGACAATATGACTGCCAATGTAAATCCTCTCTAATAAGACAAATTTTTTTCATTATAGTTGAAGCTAACCAGCCTAATTGAATTTGGCCAAAAAAACTCTCACCATTTACACAAATCTTAAAAATATTGGGAAAGATCTGTAGACATGCGGCTCTAGTCAGTTTGCTGCTGTTTTGGCCCTTTTTTGGAGAACTGAATACAAAAAAATAGAGTGCTTACATAGGTGGAAAGAGCTCTTTTCCACAAGATAATCTTTGCAAACATCGGTTGAGTAGTATGGGAGTTATTGGCGTTTTTCTATAACAAAGTTCACATTCTCCCCACTGCTTATTTGAGTGGATAGTTTAAAACTAGTAATATCAAATATATGCAGAATTTTCGAAGAATATTATGATCATTTTTGTCATTTTCCTTAATAAGTCAGTTTTTGCAAAATTTCGAAAATTATGTCCTCTAGTGGGGGACTAACAAGGCTATTTTTGTCATATTTTTCTCGGTGTACTAAAACAAAAACAAAAAATTTAACTAGAATCTTGATTTTTGTAGGTGATATATTAGATTTACAGGAGAATCTTAAGGAAAAGGATCAAGTTATAGATGCCAGAACTAAAGCTATAACATTAATGACTGATAATTTGAGTAAAAAAGGAAAAGATACTCTAGATGCTTTAGATGAAACTAAAGAACAAATGAGAAAAATGCAAGAGAATTTTGTTACTTTAGAAACTGAAATGAAAGCACGGCAAATGGTTTTGCTTAATGATCTAAGAGCCAAAAATGTTGAAATTACAGAGCTTCAAGAGAAAAACGAAAAACTTATTGAAGAGAAGCATGATATACTCCAAAATTCTAATGTATCAGGTAATTAATAGTCATTAATTAATAAATATACAAAATTTTATGCACGACCGTATTAATGATAGTTTATTAATAAATATGTTTCATTTTCTATTTTTCACCTTTTGTGAGTAGGTTATTATAAATGTTTCTGTAAAGTCTTATTGAAACTAATAAAATGATTAAACAATTTCGTAGCAACTTACAACAGAGTAAGGTAGCAAATCCTAACATTTCTATAAGTAATTGTTCAAATTGTGTTATTAGTATAAAATTATAAGTGTGAGGATCTTATGTTTGGGCTTTTAAAGTTATCATTTCTTTATTAAACTCATATTTTGTTAATTGTACCAAATATTTCCATGATAATAAATAATAATAATAAAGTTTGTTTTACTAAATACATGTGCATTTTTAAAAGAAAAAAAAAAAGAGATTTACTTTACCGCCCGAGGGGCGGTAAAGTAGTCCGTGGGCGGTAAAGTGACACTACGCCCTCTAAACGTATTTATAATCTGGACTTTTTCGCCCGGTCGTGCATAAAAAATATTATTTTAAATAGGTTGAAAAAGTAAGCAAGTTGGTATTCTTGGATATTCCGAGATTTTTTGTTTATAATTTTCAGTCGACATATTGATGTTTTTTTTTATATTCGTACTGATTCAAATTATTATAATTTGTTTAATTCCTTTTAGAAAAATCTGACATTCAGAATCATGGAGTAATTATCAAAGATCTTCAACAAAAACTAGCAGACTCTAAAACTTTAGTGGATGAATATGTTCTAAAAATTAAAGAATTAGAATCCAAATGGCAAAAAACTGAAGAAACTGATAGTCAAGTTCAAAATTCATCTTTAGAGAAACTTAAAAAACAACTGGATGAAAGTAATAAAAATATGATTAAAGTGAAAGCACAAAATAAGAGTAAAATTAAAGAATTGAATAAAAAATTAGATGCTTTTAAGAAAATGAGTGATGCAAATGTTATGATTGTTCAACTACAAAATGAGATAACTAAACTGAATGAGAAAATAGCTGAATTGGAAGATGAAAAAGGAAATGTGCAGTTAAAAATGGTAGAATCTATTGACTCACTTAAAGGTAAGATACTATAATGCTTTCGTAAAGCAAATTTTCAATTCTTATGGTTCACCTCATTTGTTGAGAAATAATGATAAATACTAGTAATTATAACAATATACTTTTACAGATTGGGTTTGTAGTATGGAACGTCTCAATTATCTCGATTTTTATATATTTTGGGTGTGTGAGGATCTTGTGATATGGCCGATATTATGGTATTTACATTGTCAGATCTTTTCTCTTTTCGGAATAATATTGAACTTACCCCTGATTGGGGTAAACTGTATTTAAAAATGTTTAAAATTTAAATACAGTTTACCCCAATCAGGGGATTATTTTTAATTAAATTTCAATGAAGACAATTTAAACAATTTTAAAAATGTTCAAAATTTAAATACAGCTTACGCCAATCAGGGGATTATTTTAAATTAATGTTATCTTAAGATATTTTACTTTGTGACGTCAATGTGTTGTCGAAAAGTTTCTTGTAACAAATACCTGACGAGTATAGCACTGAAGATGGCTTAATAGCCGAAAGCGCTCTGCGATTTAAAAAAAAGATTAATTTTACACAGAATACAAATATGTTTTCTTAAATTTCATATGTACCAATCGCAAGTTTTATGTTTTGTACTCACAGCGGGGGAAGATAAATTTCATGAAAAATAATGGCGTTTGGCATTTAATATTTCCCTCTTTGAATTCTCACGCCGCCACTGATAACTACACATTAATCGGTAGTGTAGCACATGTCAATTCTGATGGAAAAAAAGGCGACTGCTACCACAATAGTTACATCTAGTCAGTTGACAAAACACGCGTTCAGCAGGAAATTTATGTCACTCTAGTATGGTTGAAATAATACCCTTCTTGGTGTGCTTCATCGATTGTGAAGTATATCCGGGATTTCGGCATGTCGTTTATTTTATTCGCTATTTTGACATATAGCTAACCTTAAATTTGATAAATAAAATCATCAGATTAGTATTCAGCCAAATTCGAAAAGGCTATGAAATTAATAATTACCAGCTTCTTTTTCTAACTGAAAATACTTGAGAACTTTCAAAATACTGATGTTTTTCCGTGTATCCATGCATATTTTTGTATTATTTAAATAAATAAAACAATAAGATTAATATTCACTTTTCATAAATAATAATTGACCGTAAACAACAAAGTACATACCTGACGAGAACTGTCAGTGTGACAGTAGAAAAAGATGTAAGACACATTACCGCTACGAAAGTAACGCCTTCATAGTATTTTGGGCTGTCGATTGATAGGCTGCGATTGCGCGTAATCTAAACATCAACCAATCAAATTTTTGTAAGTCAAAGATTAGGGTTAACATTTTAATACACTTAAACGTTTCATTATTGTGATATTTTAATTAGGATTAATCACAGACCTGCCTTTTTTCCCATTTCTTTCTACGTAATGTGTTAGAAAAACATTAACAATCGATGACGCACACCAAGAAGGGTATTATTTCAACCATAGCACTACATTGTGGTGAATCTGACCACTGTTCTATTTTTTTTCTATTTTTGCTTGCTAGTAGGTACTTAATAAAGTTCCTAAACTACAATTTGTTCGTTTTGCAGGTTCTATTTATACAGAGGAAGTTAAAGAACTACAAGACAACCTTGCCAAAAATGATCAAGAATTGGATGAAAAAGAAAAAGTCATTAGTTTATTGGAAAGTGGTAATTATTTTAGGTTTTCTTTTATACATAGACATACTCTGATTATACAGATTTTTAAGAAATTCTTAATAATTGGCATCATACGTAGTATCAGCCTTTTCATTTTGATACGAACGCAGTCGTCATGTTGGAATGATGGCAATTCAAAAGTTTTGTACTTTTTGTTAGGAATGTCGGTAGTAATATAGGATTTAAATTTTACAGTAAAATGTACTGAAGTATGTGGGAATGTATATTGTATTTAAATTATACAAGGTACGTTTCAATAATTGAAGTATTGATACAAATGATGACAGTCAGAAGAATAACCAGAATGATGATTTGAATTAATTGTATAAACACCGAGTGCTAGTAGTGACGTATGCGTTCAAAAAAATTGTAATAAAAAGGCTTATACACAACAAGCTATTATAAAACTGCATCCATTCTCCTTAAAACGTATTAACTTTGTTCTAGAAATAATTTCCTTGAAAACGGAAATAACCAACTTGACTGAGAAGAATGTTAGTCTTTCTCAATTGCAAAATGAACAAGTCACTACTGAAATGAATTCCATTCAAATCGAAGAACAGTTGGAAGATTCGCAAAAAGAAAATAGTAAACTTCAACAAGAAATTGACTACCTTAAGAAATATAATAATGAACTACTCGAAAAAATAGAAGAAATTGAAAAAGAAAAATCGGATCTTTCCACCAAGCTGGATAATTATATTCAGGTAACAAAATTGCTAGAAAACTTCAGGGTACGCATATTATGTTAATTTTTTTACAGGAAAATATGGAGCTAATTGATAAATTGGAAAAATTAAGCGCCGAAAAAGTTTCCTCTGCAGAAAGCATAGAAATAGTAGAAGGTTTAACTCAACAAGAAAAACTAGAATTAGCGGCTTACCAGAAGAATTTAGAAACAAATATGGAAGAGCCAACAAAAACTACAGAAGAAGAAGCGCCTTCCGAGCTTAACGAGACCGTTTCTCAGCTTACCGAAGACTCAACAGAACTTCTAAATAGAATCGAGATGTTTAATGTCGAAAGAAAAGAAGTGATGCTAAAATTAGATGCCCTCAGAGATGAAAATAATCAATTGTCTTTAAAATTAAACGAAATAGAAAATTACAGAGATATTTTAGCAGAAACATACGAGCAGCTTCAAACTGAAAAAGACGATCTGCAAATGGAAAACAAACAGCTCGTACAAAAATTGAAACAACTCGAAGATGAAATTGAAAATAACGATCTACATGCTCAAACTGTTTCACAGCTCCAAATTCTTCAAAACGATTATGAGAGGTTACTAGAAGAAAATAAAGCTCTACAAAAATCTCTTAAAGCTTTGGATACACAAGTCCACGAAAAAGATAGTCTTGAAACCGAATTGATCGCCTCGAGCGAAAAACTTGCAGAATTAGAACATAAACTGAAAGAAAACATGGAAGAAGTCACTAATTATCAATTAATTATAGAAGAAAACAAAACGGAATTGATTAATTCTTCTAGTGTAATCAACCAACTTCAAACACAGCTTTCGGAAAGAGAAAATGACATCAAAGATTTGAATGTATTAATAAACGATTTAAACGTCGTTGTTGGTGATTTACAGGCAGCTAATGAAAAATTGGGAAACTGGGAGTTCATGGAAGAACAAGTTAAATCCCTCAACGAACAAGTACAATTAGCTCAAACACAGGCCGAGGAATTCAAGGAAGAACTGGCTTCCAACAAATTTGAAACTGAAAATCTGATAGAACAGAAAAACAGAGAGAATGAAAAACTGTCTAAAGAATTGTCATCTAAAGAAGAAATTATTAAAAATCTTCATGAACAACTACAAGAGAGAGATACCAAGATTCACACAATTATTGAAGAAATGAAACAAAAGTATTTAGGTCTTCAACAACAATTGGACAACAACAGCGGTTCTTTAGAAAAACAAATTGAAGATTTGTCCACAAAAAATAAAGAACAATTAGAAAAAATGAAAAAAATAGCCGCTAACTTGAAGAAGAAAACGCAGGCTTACCAAGAATTGGAAAAAAGGTACATAGGCGAAAAAGAAAAATGGGAAACGGAAATAAATAAGAAAGAATCCGTTAACAACGAAATAGAAGCCATCAAACATGAAGTAAATTCAAAAATCCAAATAATTGATACATTACAACAACAAAACGTGGATTTGCAGAACATGCTCATCGAAGCCCGTCAAAAACAAGAAAAAGTCACCGAAGTTAGTTTAAAACAAGAATTATCCACAAGTTTACATGAAGAATTCGATAACTTACACGGAAATAATGAATCCACGAACGAAGACAAAATAAACGAGCTGCAATTGATAATAGAAACCAACGAAACGGAACTGAATCATTACAAAGAAAGAAATCAAAAATTGGAGCAAGATCTAGCTTTATTACTTGAAGAAAAAGATGGTTTAACAAACAGATCCAAAGAACTGGAAAAAGAATTAAATTCAATGGCGAGAAACGTTGAAGAAAAGATAATTTTTGAAAAAGAATTCAGTCGAAAACTTCAAGAGATAACAACTAACGAAGAGACGTTAACGAGAACATTAGAAGAAGTTCAAGCGGAAAATAAAGATTTAATCAAGAAAAACAGAGATTATGAAGAATTGATAATGAAGCTAAAAATTAAAATTAGGAAATCCCAAGAAAAAGTCAGTCAATTGAAGACGTTACAGTCGAACTTAGAAGAACAAGAACAGTTAAACGTTGAACTGAAAAAACAGTTAACTTACTTAGAAAACAACCAAAAGCAAGCTCAGATCGAATACGAAGATTTACAAAAACAAAACCGAAGAGATTACGAAAAAATAGAAACAGATTATCAAGCGCAACTAGAAGAATTGGTAACAAACAGAAACGAACTAATTTTCGAACGTGAAAAATTAGAAGAAGTTGTTAAAAGCTTGAAAGAAAAAAAAGAGGAATTGAAGCTGGAAAATAACGAACACAAACAAAAATTAAGTGAATTTAACGATGAAATAGCAAAACTGAATGAAAATTTGAAATTTACTTCGTCCAACTGGCAAGCTTCAATTTTAAAAATAGAAACTTTACAAACAGAATTGGATAATTTGCAAAAGTTAATATTAACAAATACAGCTACAGAAACAGTGGATAGCGTAATAAGCGAAGCTAAAGATAAGATTTTCGATTTTAATACAAAAGATACTCAAACTGAGGACGATTTTCCACATCCGATCGTGGTTACAAAAGAAGATTTGGAAAGTAAAATAAAAGCTTTAGAAGTTCTTTTATACAACGTCGATAAAGAAAAAGAACTAGTGGTTAGTGAATGTTCTGAAATGTTGAATGAATTAACCAGACTGGTATACGAAAAAATAAAAAATAAAAATTCAGATTTAGGATTAGAATCGCAAATATTGTCTCCGAAAGACATCGACGTCATATCCGATCCGATTAAATTACAACAAATTGAATTTGAAAAGTGCGATACGTACACTGGTCCGCAGAGTCAACCTGTCGTTGAAATTGTAGCGCCACCAACTTCCGCGTACTTAACCCATCAACCAATTCTAGAAATTGAATCCGAAATAATGTCGTCGGAAGAAATAGACGGTCTTAATGATCCCAATAAACTTCAACAATTAGAATTTGCTGCTTGCGACGAACCGTTCGGCGAACAAAGTTTCCCAGTAGTCGAAAAATTGGCGCAGCCTACCAAAGCTTATTTGACTTATCAAGTCGGTGAAGCAGTTGGCGAAAATGATGATGGATGGGGCTGGGGCCCTGAGGAAGCTAAACTAGAAGAAGAACATCAATACAGAACGGAAAATACTCCTCAAATGCAAGCATTAAAAACGGAATTGAACGAGTTAATGATGAAAGTACAGAATCTTCAAACCGAAAAAGAAGCTCATCTAAAAGAAATTGAACATCTACAAGTTAAAACGGGAAAATTGATGAAAAAATGTAAAGAGTTGAAAATAAAGAATGATGAGTTTTCAAAGAAAACGGAAAAAAGCGATTTCTTCGATTTGGAACAGACGATACAAGACGAATTAAAAACACAATTAGAACAATTAGAAAAGAGAGTTACGGAATACAACGAACTATTAGATAAAGAAAAACAAGAGAAAGTTAAATTGTTAAACAGAGTCGACGTTCTAACAGCGGCTAATGAAAAAATGACGGAAATGAAAGAAATTCAAGACTGTGAAGTTTTGAAATGGAAAAGAAAATACGAAGAAACAAGAAGTTCCTTCGGATGGAATGAAAGTGAAACTGTTTTAAAAAAAGAATTTCTCGAAAACCCCACGGAAAATATAGAAGAACTCAAAACGCTCGTTCGAGATTTAACAGCGGACAACGAAGAGTTACAAGCTTTATTAGACGATCAGAAACAACAACGAGTTCAATTAGAAAGAAACATAAGCGTTGGGAATGAAACAAGAATGCAAAACTTGGAGGAAGAATTAGATATTAAAGAAAATCAAATAAAGAAGATCATGAATGAAAAACAAGCGATAGAAGAACAACTCAACCGATTGCAAAACGAAGAACTGCCAATTAAAATCAAATTAATACAAGATTTAGAAGAAAATGTGAGGAATAATGAAGAATTGAACGCGGCTTTGAGAGAAAAATGCAACGAATCGGTTAATAGCGCGCAATTAGGAGAACTTGAAGCGCTGTTAACAGAAAAGACTAATTTAGTTGATCAATTTAAATATTCCAACGCTTCACTAAATGAACAGGTTCGGATGTTGAGCGAAGAATTGGAGGGTCTGAAAGGGTACAGAGAATCGGATAAAAGTGCGCAATTAGAGGAACTTGAAGCGATATTGATCGAAAAAACGGCTTTGGTTGACCAATTTAAATATTCCAACGATTCTCTCAACGAACAGATTCGGATATTGAGCGACGAATCGGAGCGTCTTAAAAACGAAATTCGAAATTTAGAGGCAAATAGTGCAATGGTTATTAGTAACTTAAAAGGACAGTTGGAAATGCAACAAAATATCCAAGAACTATCCAAAAATAAAGCTAGCACTCTTGAGGAATTAATACACTTATTTATAAGTAATCAAGAAAAACTGGAAGAACTCACTTTGAGTTATGGAAAAATAACTGAAACAGCTAATGGTTATTACGAAAAAATAATGAATTTGGAACATCAGTTAATAGAACTGAACCAAGTGTACATTGATTCATCTAATAACGTATTGAGTTTACAAACTGAGCTTGAAGAGTATAAACAAAAGCTGGATCAATTGCAAATGGAGCACGTCGATACAGTAAACGAACTGGAAGAATTTAAAGCGCGATGTAACGAGCTTCAATTTGAGAAAGCTGTAGATACAAAGTTGCAAGAAAATACCGATTATGAGGCTAGAGATGGGGAAATACAGGAGATGAAGAAAGTTATCGAAAATCTTCGAGATGAAAAAGCAGATTTAGATGAGGAAATTAAAATGTTGAAGAATGATTTGAACGCTAAACAGGTTGAACTGGATAAAGTTGTTGCGGAGATGGAAAATAAATTGGTAGATACCATTTCCGATTTAGAGGAAAAATGGGCGACACAAGTTGATGAAAGAGGTACGTTATTTTCAAAGATCTTGATCAATATTTTTTCTTTTATTGGAACTTTAGTTCTTTACGTCAGGTTATGTTTGAGCGACCAGAGGTCGCGACGCAAAAGATCTAACCGTTACGCGTTACGTTACGCTACGTTATGTTACGTTGCTTCGTTATGTGCCTTGCATAGCTGGGCACCGTTAATCAAATATTTAACTTCGTTAATCCGCTACAAAAAAAGTTAGCTTCGTTAAACGTTAAAGCGTTACATTTCGGAAGAATTAACGCAAGTTAACGTTAATCGTTAATCCGTTAATATGTGTAAAATTACATTTTTATATCGTTGCGTATACTCAGTCAAATGTGGCCATGGATTCTCATCAGCATCGCTGGAATTCGATTCCATGTCTTCCATGATATGGTTTTAATTACTACACTGCACAATACACTTTTTCTAACTAAATTACACTCACAAACAAAACACTCGTCACTGTAAGCACCGGCGCTAAGTAATAAAATGATCAAACGAAAAAAAATTCTTCGCAGTTTTCTCACTCGCACGCGCCGGCCAAATATATCTAGTTTTGTTTTTGTTTCACGCGCTGCCACGAGCCGCCCGGCACTTGTCATTCATTTCATACTTGTCTGAACCTGTTTTTCGCGCCGCGCCGTGGTGCCGTAAATAGTAGGCATTGGATTAACGATTAACGGACTTCTGCATATTAACGGAAGTTAACGTGTCCGTTAACTTTTTTAAAAGTTAACTTAAAAGTTAATCCGTTAATCAAAATGTTAACTTCGTTAATTAACGATTAACGGATTAACGAGTTAATGCCCAGCTATGGTGCCTTGCTTGCGTGCTTGTGCTCTCTCCTTAGTCTCTCTCTCGTTTACGAAGCAGCGATTCATATTATCCGGCCGGGATTCGAACCCGGGCCGCCCGCGTAGAAGGCGAGCATTCTACATTGAACCACCGACGCTATATTAAAATTCTATGCAAAGCTGGTATTCGCAGTGCTGGTGATCTACTTGAATTTGTTCGGATACATTTTTACTATTATTTCCATATTTTTTTGCGTGATTAAGGGGTCTAGCACATTTACTTTTCGAAATACAGGGTGTTGAAATTTTGAAAACTTGAATGCTTTAATTCGATAACTTTAAAATGGATGGATAAATTGATTTGACATTTGGCAGGTTGTTTTTAAATGTAAAAGGGCCGTAGGCGGAGTGCTCATTCGTTCAAGTGCTATATGGACAATCCACACGAGTCGAGCAGCATATTTTTTCTACGACCCACTTAAGAAAAAATCTAGAAAATAAAAATTTCTATAAACTGTAATATAACCTCAAATTGAGAATTTAACAATTCAATTTTATGTTTCCACTAATTTTTTTGTGGTAAACGTACAGTTCTTGAATGTCCAATTTGTATAATGCTACGGTTTCCCTTTTTAAATATACGATGCTGTTATAAGTAGATGTTGCCAGTCGGACTCCCTCATGAAGGGTACCGTACCATTATCTATAATAATGAATATTCTGCTAAATATTTCAAACGTCTACCTGTTTTCGTTATTAATATCAAGCAGAATAATTATTTAAAAAAAAAGTTCCTCATGGGGAATCGAACCCGGGTCTATCGCGTGAGAGTCTGGTATGCTTACTACTCGACCACTAAAGAATATGCAAATCGTTTATCTATAACGTATTGATGTATTACATACTTTTTGCTTAAAAGGAACTACCGTGTGTCCCGCGACACGTTCCACCTTTTTTTTTTGGGAATCAAACCACAATAATGTTTTTTATTTCGACCTTTCGGTAACGTTCCAGCTACCGTTGTCGAGATTAACTAGTAATGAAATAATTTTTGGTCCCTATCTGACACAACGAAAAAATATGACAACTAGACAATCAGAAGAGAGCTTGATAAAAATTTGTTTTTCAATTTAAAAAATTTCTTCGCTGCTCTCTTCACAAAAAAAGCATTATTTTCTTAAGATAGAAAGAAAGAATAGAATATCGATATCATCTTTTAATTATTATTTGTTTTAACGGTCGCTTTTTCTGGGAATCTTCAAAGGCGATGCAATATTTTTTAACCATCAAATTGAAAACGAAAAAAATTTAAGAAAAAATGTTGAAAACCGCATCTCAATATCTATTTATTAAGCGAATATACGAGAAAAATAGGTATACTAGTAGATCCAGTTTATACTTGGGTAAATTTTACAAAATATAGTAGTAGAGGAACCGAACTAAGATCGACCTTCACCAAAGATTACAGAATAAAAATATAAGATGTTTCACTCGTTGGAATTTATCGCGTAAAGCACCGATGCCGCAGGTGACTTGGATGGTACAGTACGTCGCTACGTCCTTACTTGCATTTAATTTGGCATATTATACGGGACGTCGCCCGTCGAGCGCTGTTATTTTAGAACGGTGTTTATTGGTTGTTCGTGTTTTATATTTATGTTGTATAGATTTTTTAAATTTATTAATTAATTGTTGAAATGAGCATAAAGTCATATTAATATTGCCTGAAAAACGCAAAAAACCGCGATGTGGTGAAAAATCTGATATCTCAAATACGGTTGCTTGAAACTGGCTGAAAATTTATCACAAGGCTCTTCGATTATTGCTCTCTCCAGTCTGTATTAGAGGAAACATTATTTATTTCACGAATTTTTTGGGAATTTGTTTGATTTTTGAGCAAATTTACATAATCTGCAGCTTATTTCTATTATTTGTAAAAAAAGAACATAATATAATATATCAAATGACAATCACAGAAAGATACAAGAAAACCCACATAACAATCATTCTTGACACTAAAGTAAGCTGCAGATTATGTAAATTTGCTCAAAAATCAAACAAATTCCCGAAAAATTCGTGAAATAAATAATGTTTCCTCTAATACAGACTGGAGAGATTTCTGTGCTCTCAAGAACTGGGGGACGAAAGGGACGCTTGGTGGGAGGAAAAATCCAATTATTAACCAACTGGATAGGGCCAGTGGAGCGGTTATAATGAAAAAAGGACAGAAACTTTTTTTTTACATATAATGATCACCACGCGCGTATGGACATTCGAAAGAGCAATAATCGAAGAGCCTTGTGGTAAATTTTCAGCCAGTTTCAAGCGACCGTAATTGAGATATCAGATTTTTCACCAGAGCGCGGTTTTTTGCGTTTTCCAGGCTCCCCTTGGAAGATATCAAAAAACGGTTTGCGGCATCGTGTTCTACGGGAAATTTGGCATCTCCTATGTATTTTTGATAATTCTTTTGGACCAAAAAGACGCGGGAGTACTCAAAACCCCGATTTCGGACCCCTGGAATTGAAATGGTGGATGAAAACGTGATTGTACGCCACTGGGGACAGGTAGCGGCCTTAGGACCTGAAAATTTAAGAATATGCTTTTTTCGATAGTACAAATCGATGTACCAATTTTGGGCCCGATCTGAGAAGGTGACGTGGGATCGACTGCTGAGTTGGCGTGGAATGCCCCTAATACAAAATTACGGATTTATTTTTATAATAAGGATATTATATAAACAAGTTCATTAAGCAAGAAAACACAAAAATTTAATTCTATAGCTAACCAAAGGGAAATTGGTCAATTCCTTTCAAACGATCCTGCAGCTGCTTCTCTCTTTACTGTTTTAACCTTGTCAATCCAAAAAATACGCGTTATTTAAAGATCAAAATTTAAGATTTAGTGGCCTTATTATTCTGGTGGCTAATGAGTATATTTAATTGAATTTGTAATAAATATCTGCTAGATTATCAATAAGTATCACAAAATTACTAAGATGCTGGATAAAAACTGTGAATTGATTCATTTTAAAAATTCAAGTTTATTTTTTACTTACCTTTTCAAATTCTTATCACGAACATTTTTCGAAATAATTAACATTTAAAAATAATCCTTTGTGATAAAGAATCCTATTAATTTAAATATATATTTTTCTAATTAGCCCTGTATAGCTTAAAATAAAATAAGCTTCTCGAACTTCTCTGGAATCTACCGGTCTCGTTATTGACAACAAAAGCGAGTCGTAAACATAATTTATGAGAGCGGCGTCCGTTTGGGACAGCAACTTGAATCAAACCGCCCTGGAGTGAAACATCTTATATTTTTATTCAGTAATCTTTGCCTTCACCGACATGTAAACCAGCTGTGAATAATATTTCATTGAATGGAATAAGTGTCTGGACATAATTTGATTTGGCAACCCTTCCAAAAATGATCAAGATTATTTTTAATCAAATGTTTGAAAAATAATTTTTTTTTAATTTCGCCGTCTTTTCTACCATACAAATCAAACTCCTGTAAAAAGTTTGTAATATATACAATATGCAACACTTCAGTAGCTTACCTTTTTCTTGACCCTATTATCTGGCAGCTCCGTTCAAACAAGTAATTGCACTCAACCAATCGTGACTAAAAATAATTTAATAACAAATAACGTAGTATAAGGTTGCTTGAAAAAATTTGGTCATAGATAGTAGTTGTAAGACTTTGAAGTTGAAAAATCGGAGCGAACAAAATTGTAATACAGAGAGACATTGCGCATACTATTACTCATTATAGAAAAGGACTACAACTATGGGCAGTAAACTGTCACAAAAATTGAATGAATCGTAATTTGAGGCAAATGTTAACCTATCTTTTTCATGTTCTTCATTATGTTGGTATTTTCGGGCAGCAGCATAATTCTTTAAATTAATTTCTTCTAATTCTTAATGCGGTTGTTACTGAAGTTGAAGTTTTCTGCAATCATTGCATGTCTTGTCGTATTACTCAATCTTCCAGTCTCTCTTACTCTGAGAAAACTTTCATTGTTTTAAAGTTTTGAATCGTGGTTTTGCTTCTAATGAACTCTTGGGTAGTCAGTCATCTAAAAAACCAACCGTCCTTTATTTTAAAAACTATTTTATCCAATATCACTTGAATAGAATGGCATCGTGGATCGTAATCAATCACTAAAAATGTATAGTGATCCAATTGATAGTTTGAAAATTATGTAACAACATAAGTTGTTATTTAGAAACTTCAGGTTTCTATAACTGCAAAATGAAGGTTCGTATCACAAAATTTTTTGGAATGTGTTACATTATTTTGATTACATCAACTCGCTCCCGAATTTTTGTTATTATATTTTTGGATACAGTTGTATTTGGGAAACAAACAATGCTGAAAAATGAGAACCTGTATAATACGTATATGTGTTGACAGCTGACACTACTATTTTTTCTGAACTGTAAAATCATGGTGACTACATATCTCAAGGTATAAGATGTAAAATACCACTAACCAACAAGACCTTTATACTTTTTGAGTACAACACGAGTAGTGAAGTTGTTCAAAATATACAGGGTAATGATCTAAACTGAAATGACAGATGATCGGCTACAAGATATTGCTCGCTAATGCAACTTTCTTCCATGAAATTTTGTTAACAATAAGATAGAGGGTGGCAAACTTGGAATGTTAAGAATGTTTTAAAACTTTGGGATATAGGTATGTGAAAATTTGAAGGTATAGAAATCATAATGATACCCACTTCGATGTATTTTCTAGAGGGCGCCACATGATCTGTATTGTTTTTGTAAATGTGAGCTTATATTTTAATCGCTATCGCGCTTTTAATTCAAGAATTCTAAAATTTTGCCAAAAAATGTTCAAGAACTCCCTACATCACTTTGGCGTATTAATGAAGCATCCGTTATAAACACAATTAATCCAAAAAAAATGTCATGCAACTTATTTAAGTAGGTTCCATTTATTGAATATTGATTCAATTCCTTGAAAATGTGGAGAAATAATGTGTTTTTAGTATGAATATCATTTAAAGCACCACGTTTAAATTACGCTTGTATTTGAATACTGTCAAGTGCACAATTCCCGAAAGTTCTGTTGTTACAAAAAACAAAAATCCCCCCATCCTATGGAATAAAAAAATATATTATTTTGGTAGAAAGGCTACTGCAAATAAAAAAAGTAGATGAAAGTACGCTAACGGTGAATCGGGATATTTTACTTCCAAAGGTAGATGCAGCTTATCTTTAGATAAATACTGTTGTAACAATTCCAATTTTTCAAATTTACAGGTAATACCGTCGCCGAAAGTTGGAAATATCACTTAAATATAGTTGAATCAGATTTTGCTGCTCTTCAAGAAAAATTCAAAAATGAAATTAATGAACTTGAAGAGAAATGTAATGCTGTTGTTAACGAAAACAAAGAACTAAGAAAAAACGTCGATGTCGAAATCAAAAATGAGGTCGATCGAATTTCTGCTTTACAACAACAGATCAGCGACAGACAACGATCCATAAATGAATTAAATCAACTACTGTCGACCGAACAAATGGAAAAATTGGCTTTGATTAAACAGGTACTAATTTTTTCTTCTGATATTTCTACGAAAATGTTGCACGTCTCCAACCAATTAGTGTATTTTTTTTATGGGTGGAAACCTGCTCACAGGCACCGAGTACTTGTTCTACCTTTCTCCGGTAGTGTGGGATTCTCTCCAGCTGGGTTACCACCCAACTCGGACACCCCGCACGCGGGGAATCCGAGCAACGGAGATCCCCGACCAGATCCGACCGCACCATATTTGGCAATATCCTTCTGTTTCGCTGCTCTATAACTGGCTTTTTTGCAGTCTCCTCCACGTGTTTTCAGAAGGATAGCCCTTCTGAAAGCCATATTCCCAGGTATTTCTGGCGTCTGCTCAGTGGAATGCAAAATTCATTTAGGGAGATATCTAGTTCCTTTCTCCGAGCACCATGTAACACCGTAGCCTCCATCTTTTCAGGGGCCATCTCCATATGTCTGTAATCAGCGTCAAATCTTCCATAGTGTTTCTTAGATATTGATCTCCAAGATCTCTTTATTACTCCCGGTCGCCACCACGGATATATCATCGGCGAAGCCAATGAGTTTAAAACCCTCTGGTACTTCAATCTTTAGAAAGGGATCATAAAAAATGTTCCATAATAACGGACCAAGTACAGATCCCTGTGGTATCCCCGCCGTAACATGGTAATAGTCCCCCTGTCCTAACTCGATTCTCCTTCCTTTAATTTGGTAGGTACATGTAATAACCATTACCTAGAAACTACTTCAAAAGCATCTCCAAAAAGATAATGCAGGTCCGGCTTAACAAAAAATTTCAAAACTCGTCTTTCCTAAAAACAACACCCTGTATATAGATTTTTTTTTAAATTGCTCCTTATAATTGGAAAGAGTATAAAAAATCGAATCTACATATTTCCTTTTTATTTTTCTGCAGACAATTTTACAACCAGAAATTTACCGTCAAAGTAGTAATTTATGCACGTTTTGGGGGTTAACAATGGTATCGGAGAGGTTTTATTTTTTATTTTTTAGCTTGAAATGAAATCTATTTAATGCATCTAGAGAAGCATCCTAGAAATTCCAATTGAGTTTGTATGTTTACGAGTACAGACCACTAAAAAATGTGATTACAGGGTCGTAATAAAAAGGAAATAGTAGATTCGATTTTTTATACTCTTTCCACTTATAAAGAGCCATTTAAAAAAATATATATACAGGGTGTTGTTTTTAGGAAAGACTTGTTTTGAAATTTTTTGTTAAGCCGGACCTGCACTATCTTTTTGGAGATGCTTTTGAAGTAGTTTCTAGGTAATGGTTATTACATATACCTACCAAATTTCAAAAAAATATACAGGGTAACTCGGAAGTTATGAGGTTCGAAAGAAATTGGATAAATTTATAAAACACCCTGTAACTCGGTTATAAAGTGCAGAAGAAACATTAAATATGGGTTTTCGGAAGCACCAAAGTTATCCCTATCCACAGTTGAAGTTGGACCCTTACCCAATGAAACACCCTGTATCATCCTCCAATTCCTCGCATAGTGTCTTCCATGTTTTCTTTTTTCAATCTGAACCTCCCTTTTAAGTGAATTCCTTTTCCCTTTATATTCGTCCTAGGCCACCATTATTTCTCTCTTTCCCATTCTCTTCGTATTCTGATACACTCTTTTCTTATATCTGCCAGTTGACGTTTGACGTTTGTTTTCAGCGTTGTCTTCCGTCTTGTGTATGATTTTTTCAGTATTTTATCCATCTCTTCGTATCCTATCCATCCTCTCCTTCCCGCTAGTTCCTTCTTTAGGATTTTTTCGAATTTGTCAGTGCCCCATGCTGTTTTGTATTTTCCACTGCCTTTTATCTTCTTCCCGTCGATCACATAAAAGATGTACTGATGATGGGAGATTGTCTCATTCTCCAGCACTTTCCACTACGACATTTTCTTTGCCACTTTTCCAGTGACCAGGGTTACGTCTATGTACGTACCTGAGTCTCCCCTTACAAAAGTCGGCTTCTTACCATCGTTAGCTACCACCATGCCTAGTTGTGAGACCCATTCCATTACGAAGTTTCCCCGTTTGTCGTTGTACGGTAATTCCCATTTCTTAGCTTTCGCGTTTAGGTCCCCAGCCACCACAGCCTCTCTCTTCCATGTTTTGACAGTATCAATAATTTCATTTATTACTTTTTCGAAAGGGGCAAACGCCACATTTGGCGATATATAGCAGCCTCCAAACTGATCCTTACATATCCTTTCCCCTCTATTGAATCTTCCACCTGAATCTACTTATTCCTGAAATGAATACCCACGTCTTCCCTTTGATCTAGTATCCATCCCCTTGCTCTAGCTCCTCCTATACATGATATCTTGGGCCCTGGCGGACCTCTCCAAGTTCACCTGTAGAATCTTTATGAAAACCCTCTCTGGGTCGCCCTTGCCGTATTGGATCTCTCCCTGGCTTCCCTGGCCGCTTCCTGGAAAAAAGGGCACTTTGTACTGCTTTCGCGATGTGCATCATTACAGACCCGGCACAATTACGGGTTAGTACAGTTTTTATTCAGGTGTCCTTCCTGCCAACAATTTAAACATTTCTTCTCAGCATTCGGTTGTATGCAGTCTTTTTGGGTGTGGCCAACTCCACGGCATCTATAGCAACTTTGTACCTCTATCCTTCGCTTTACACGACAGTATGTTAATCCTTCCTAATTTCCTAATTTTAATACTTCCCATACTATCTAGCACATTAGCCACCTGCCTACTCGCATTAATATTGACTACATCGTATCTATACCCCAGAGCCCGCATGTAGGTTACTGTTACCTTGCCTTCTCCCACCACTTTTCTTATGGCCTCTTCCACCTCTTGGTCTTCCAAAGTCCCACCCACATCGTAGATATGATATACCCTGCCAACCCTGCCTGTCTCCTTAATCATTGCCATGGATTCCGTTTCATGCTTAATTTCATCCGAAAATTTCTTTATTCTATCTCTGCCTTCCACTATGTCGAGTTGCAGGTCCCCTCGTCCCGTCTTTCTCAGATGTCTAATGTCCACTCCACTATTGGATATATCCTTGTTACCTTTTATCTCTGCATAAGACTTATCACCTTTTCTGATCATGATGCTTCCTCTTTCGACATCACTATCCGCCTGCAGAGTTACTAATTCCACGGTAAGTCCAGTGCCCACCAGTGCACATTCCAAGGCTTTCCTTACCCGCCTCCAATCAACACCCTCCTCTGTAATACATGCTATGACTCCCCAATCCCCTACCTGTTCCTTTGCTTCTTCCATGGCGTTTTTCTAGTTCCTTGAACCTACCTAGATACTTCTTTCCAGGCTCTACACCTTTTACCGCAATAGCAGCAGCTGTCACGTGCCTGCTTCTTCCTCTCCGGGTTTCCCTATTTGTACGATTAAGTCCAAAATCCACGTCATCATTTTCCTCAATGCTATTGTCAG
>CAJUYG010000104.1:63460-83777 GCA_910591675.1 Galerucella calmariensis | reverse complement strand
CTCTCGGTACTAAAAAGTCGTGTTTTTTACCAAATTCCTCAAATTAACATCAATAAATTGGAAAATTGAATCATATAACATAGCGTACTTCAAAGATTATGGCGTAATCTTCACATTGTATTTGAAACTTTTTTGTATCTGTATTTTTCACAAAGATACATACAATTTTCCACGTGAACCTTCATTAAACCTTAATTTTTTTGACCCCTCTTCATTTTTCTTCAATAACAGCCTTTATTTTTGATGTAATTTGTTGAAATTTTTGTTGTTAATATTTTATTATTGTTGTTGTTATCACGCGGCGGCGCCTATAAGCCGCTCTCTCACCTACTTTTTCACCTTTATTTGTGCTCCCTTCTCTTCCTTATCTGAGGTGTGTTCTTTTGTATCGCGATGACTAAATAGGTTCATCATAAAGTTCACAAATTTCAAGACAATATCATAAACACTATATTATGTATATAACACCACATAAAAAGTTATAGAAAGTTTGCTGAAAGACGTCTGATTTAAGTATTTATTGTAAATTATTATCTATTATTCAAAAAATTTGATATTTATAGAAAAACTGTATAGTAATTTCGAAAGTGGATGCCTCAAAGTGTTTAAGCGGTAAGAGCTTCATTGAATTATATTAATTATGAAAAAAGATATAACTGAATGAAGTTGAAAAAAAACAAGTAAAATTAAGCATGCAAAAAACAGATTTTCAAGAAGCATTTGCTTAAAATTCGAAATATTGATAGCTTTGCTTTTATGATAATAATGTTTTGTGCTCATTTGCAATGCTAAATCTAAAAGGAATTATCGCTGGGATAATTATTAATAATTAAATAGGAAAATTGTGTTTCTAAGAAAAGTATTTCTGTTGTGGTTTGAAACCAAAGAATCGATTTTTAGTTCAGTTTTTGTGATATTTTTTTATTGCTTTGTTCAGTTCTTTATTATTTTGTTGTTTTGGCAAAATTGTTAACAAAATCCCTTATTTATGAATTATAAATTATTGAAAACATTTAATAATACTATTTTTGTTTGTACATAATATAGTGATCGATCCATCATAGGAACACTAAGGGGGTCATCATATGCACATACGTGGCAGTGATGGGCCATTTCAAATATTTTCAAAAAACCATTCTATTTGAGCATGTATATTTTTTAACTGAAAAAATAGTGATCAACCTAAACTTCATCAAATATCGAACATATACATAGTCATTAGCATGAAATAAATGCATAAATAAAGAAGTTATATGACAATATCCTTAAGAAGTCCAACATGGGCACACTTCCCCTAATACAGTGAGGAGTAAAAATATGAAGAATGGAAATCAAGAAATAATATTCATAAATATAAAACGACCTTACCAAGGTCTTGTTATATTACCCTTGATATTTGGTCTTGGGTATTATTAGCCTTCTTTTTCCGCTTAATATGAGTGAATTTCATGAGTTAAGGGTCCAAACAGTGAATTAATCGAATTTTTATTTATATTTCTTATTGTTTTTCATTACTACAATATTTTTATTGATCCATTTGAACAAAAAGCTTAAAAGTATTAAAATGGTAACTAATACACTAAGCATAAATACAAATACATCCAAATTATACAGTTGATACCATTTGAGATCCATTGCAGGCGATCTTAAATGAAAAGCTCCCTTATGCCGAACCACGTACTCGCACCAAAATACTGCCTCATCTAATGCGTTCACAGGCTGATCATGCATTATAGCTGAACGTTGTTTGGCCACTGTTCTATACCTAAAATTTAAAATTTATTCTGGTTATGATTGAATTAGCGGAGGACCGGAAAGACCTGATCACTTAATTTTAAGACATAACAATAAAAAAAATTGATGCAATAAAAAATACAATTGAATAATCATTAGTATATAGAATTCACTGTGTTTGTGGAATCTATCCATATTCCTTTTTTAAAGAAACTAAAAGTTTCTAATTAACTCCACTTTAATAAAAAATATATGAAAATTCAAAATTGATAATTATTTCGATATTTAAAATATTTGCAATATCATATTATTATCTTCTTCTTCTTCCTATTCGTATATATTAAGTAAATTTTCCTCCTACCCCTATAGAAAGTACACACTTTCCTCCCTCAAATCAGGAAGGAAACTCATACTTTTCCTCCCCCTCATTTCAAGTGAGTTGTAAATGATGAAAAGGAATCCTCTGCCTGGCTTCATGCTGTTCCTTCATCCAATATAGGAACGTTGTTGGATGGTACTTCTCTCCGGATTGGGATTTCACTTCGCTTAGGAGCCCCTTTGTGCGAAGAACATGTATGTGTTTGTGGAGCCTTAGTTTCGCGTCTTGGTCATCATGGGCTGTCCTGCCCACGTAGCGCCGGAAGACAGCAACGTCATGCAGCATTGAATGAAATAATCAAAAGGGCTCTATCATCTTCAGGAATTCCATCAATTCTAGAACCACCTGGGCTTTCAAGGGATGATGGGAAAAGACCGGATGGTCTGACTTTAATCCCTTGGTCTAAGGGCAAAGCTTTGCTCTGGGATGCAACTTGTGTGGACACATTGGCCCCCTCTCACATTGGATCAACTTCGAAAAAGTCTGGATCCGCAGCGAACTCGGCAGAGGATTTCAAACATAGAAGATACAGCTGTCTCATTCCTAATTACCATTTCCTTGCTCTTGGTGTAGAAACCTTAGGTCCTTGGGGCGAAGATGCGAAGGCACTAGTCAAAGAAATAGGAGCTAAGTTGTCATTTTCATCGGGCGAAACTCGTTCGACGTTTTATCTCACCCAACGCATCAGTTTAGCAATTCAGCGCGGAAATGCTGCCTCTGTTCTTGGAACATTGCCTGACACTGTATCCATGGACGAAGTGTTTTATTTATAGTGTTAATATTATTATTATTAACCCATTATATATACTGCTTTATATCAAAAAAAAAAAAAAAAAAAAAAATGAAACTTGTGAACTCATTATATTCATATTGTTTCCATAATTTCTAGAACATCCTGTATATCCTGTTTTTTGGTAAAAATCAAACATTAATGTTACTTCAACGTAGTTCTTCAATACAAATTTCATCTTCAGGAATCTTAGATACCTATACGTTTTTTGAGTTCAGAATAAGAAAAGCATAGTATGCTGTGGCTCACTGACAGTAAACACGGCGATTGACTTTTGAGGTGCAAAGTCGCTACATTCATTAAACTTAGTTGAATTTTTGAAAAATGGAGAGCGATTCAAGTGATTTTGAATTTCCAAATACACCACCTAATATTAGGGAACAAGCTAACATAGCGTCACCACAAAAATCTAAAGAAAGGTATGAAAAACAATATGCAGAATATAAGCAATGGGCTGAAGACAACAAGATACATAAATATTCAGAGAATGTTTTACTGGCATATTTTTCACTACAGGGAAAATCATTGAAAGCGTCAACACTTTGGTCTAAATATTCAATGCTACGCACAATGATACAAATGAAGGACAATGTCGATATTAAATATCCAAAGTTGATTGCATTTCTAAAACGTCAAAATGCCGGATACAAACCAAATAAAGCTAAAACTTTTACAAGAGAAGAAATAAATACATTCTTAATGGAAACCCCGATGATGTTTTTTTATTAATAAAGGTAAGAAATGAAATCCCATGCGAATAATTTAATTTTTGATATAAAATATTTATAGGTAGTCTTTGTTATTGAAATTTCTGGAGCATGTCGATGTGATGAGCTTATTAAAATGACTATGGATGATATTGAAGAGAAAGACAATCTTTTAGTCATAAATATCCACACTTCAAAAACGTATAAACAACGAACTTTCGTTATCAATACTACAACAGGTGACGGCCCAAATTTTGTTCAAATCGTTAAAAAGTATATCTGTCTACGTCCTAAAACTGAGCATAAACGATTGTTTGTATGCTTTAAAGCAGGCAAATGTATAAATCAAGTGGTTGGCAAAAATATTATATCCAAAATACCACAAAAAATTGCAGAATATCTCAATCTTCCAAATGCCAAACATTACACAGGGCACAGTTTCAGAAGAACTTCAGCAACTCTGTTAGTAAACGCTGGTGGGGATATTTTAGCTCTAAAACAGCATGGCGGTTGGAAATCAACCAATATCGCAGAAGGTTATGTAGAACAATCTTACACACAAAAAAGAAAAATTTCTAATCAAATTATGGGAAATAATGTAGAACCTGAACTTGATCAAAATCAGCCTTCTAGAAGTTACCACCATTAATTACAATGTGCTAAGCGAAAATATTTTTAATACTAAAGCTCCTGTTCAAACCCTATCTTCTTCCAATGGTGTTCATATAAGTGCTGCTCAAAACTGCACATTCAATATTAAAATAAATAACTCTAAAATATAGTTAAACAATACTATGTACTTAATTGTATAACATATATTGATAAATTTGTTTAATAAATAATTCTTGTGTTCTTAATTATATTCGTTACCTATTTGTGTCGTCGTAAATAAATTTTCAAAAAAAGGTGGGTAGGAGGAAAAATCATATGTATCACATGGGAGTAAAGTGCCTTTTCCTCCCTTGGATGTTTACTGCCCTCCGCTTCGCGTTCCTCCTGCGGGAGAAAAAGTGGCACTTTCCTCCCTAGTAATACAAATAGCTATTCAAGGTAGGTCACTATATTGGGTCTAATCAAAATATTCAACACCAAGTAGGTAAGCATAACATCAGCTGTAACTTCTGTCACGAACTAATTATCAATTTTTAATTTTCATATATTTTGCATTAAACTGGAGGTAATAAGAACTTTTTAGTTTCATTTAAATTAGTAATTAGTGTATAGATTAGACTCATCATCATGACCTTCCAATCGCGAGGTATTATGGTTAGCTCAATAGAGCTGTTTTAAATCCTTTTGAAGAAGTGGATTTAATCCTCTTACATCATTGCGACTAAAATCTTTCATCTGTCCTGGCCTCTTTTGTTATAGATTTACATTTTCTTCATCTACTTGATCCCACCTTCTGCTTCGTGATCTTTTTCTCGCTCTCGTTTTTATATTGTTATGTTTTTAATGTTTCTGTTGGTGCTCTTCTCATAATGTGTCCCATCCATTCCAGTCTCCTTGCTTTTATACAGGGTGGTACAGCCAAGTGTAATAAATTCGATAACGAATAAATTATTTTTTCAAGACCGACCAGAAAATATACACTTTCTGGACAATTTTTCGTCCAGAAAATAACGTTTTGCCGATCTAGATCCGAGAATGGACGCCTGGGACCGGAAAAAGCTTTTGACGGTCATATAGTGGTCATAAGTGGTTTCCACACTGTACTTACTTATTTTTTGGATTCTTCAGACATAATTCATGTACAATGTCCTGAACAATGTACAATGACCTATACATATCTTCTACTGTTTTAGAAATATTAAGTATTTCCAGATTTATCACTAAAACTAACATTAAAAACTCCGCAAAAAGTACGTAGTCTAATGTCGTCAGATCAGGAGATCGTGCTGGCCATTCTATCGATCCACGCCTCCATATCCAGCTAGTTGTTTCAAAAATATGTTCGAGGCAATATGCAGCTTTCATGTGTTTTAGTTTAAGGTTTGAAGAATGAAATAGTTATTTGTATGCCTAAGCCGCAAAATACCTTTTTAACATTGCGAAAGAACATTTATCGCCGAGGCCGCTTGCGGCCGAGGCAAGATAATCTTGAGGTCGTTAAAAAGCTTCGCGGCCATGTCATACACACTATTTTTCGTGCAATCGTTACAATTATTAAACTAGATAATTGTAAATGAATATATATTATTGCTCTAAAATCAACAGCTGTTCAATTTATTTAAAAATGTCACCGTGTGCTATGGACATAAAATGGCTATGGAAATGAAATGTTTCAATATATTATATACAAAATATTTTGACACTTCTTGACAAAACGCAAAATGTCTGATACTGATAGCGATATTTCAGTACCTACCTTCCACTCCTCCTGAACTCGAAATCGTTGTAAAATCAATAAAAATAATAATAATAATAAATAATCCTTGTCTTTGTAGTATTTTAGAAATGTCAAAGTTGGAAGTGACGTTTGATTTCGCAGCCGTTGCTATGGGTAACGGCCGCGAAATTGAATTTCGCGGACTCTGCTGAGAACGCGAAATACTGACTTCGCGTGCAATTGCACGAAAAAGATTTAGCCAGACGCGTGCAAAAATATTTTGCAAAAAAATATGTAAAATATATTTGAGCAACTTTTAATTTAATTATAACTTAAAAATCAGATTTTTAAAAAGACAGCGTTCATCGGCAGCTGTCTGCGCTCTTGCTGGCCGCGATACTGGGTCTGTTCCAACCGCAGTCAGAAACTATCAGAGAATAACTGGTCATATAAAACAACGAGTTCACTTTTGCGTAATTCCTATCACTGATTGCAATGGTCGACTATTCTCTGATCGTTTCCGACAGTTTCTGATTGCGGTTTGAACAGACCTACTATTGTAGTAGGTCACGTGACATGCAATAGTCATGAGGTTTCTAGTCGGTTCGCTCCTATCTGCGCTCCTTGTCGATCAGTTGTCTTGTCAGCTGCCATTAGCCGTGTCTATTTTTGCAACGTAGATAAATCTGTATTTTCAAACAGTTCTGAAAACTTACGCTCTCCAAACTTTCTGTGTGTACGAATTTCCTCATAAATTCGTACAATAGTGGGCCTAGCTACGGCCCTGTCCAATATGATTTCCCTCGTCGTGAGACTCATCGACCGAATGTTCTCGTTGCGACGATGCGTTCCCTCAAAAATCATAGAAGTCACGAAGTCAGTTGATGGTCAGTTGCACAAAACATTAACCTACGGTAGGTTAATGTTTTGTGGTCAGTGGTCACTGGTCAGTTGTAATCAGAACTGCAGATTGTAAGCTCATATAACCACGGGCGTATGCTCTCTTTTCTACCTTTAATTTAAATGATGTATTGTTTATAAGTGTAGTTCATGCCCTTACAAAATGGGGCCTAATCAGTGTCACCCAAATCATACATTAGTTCTTGTGCTTTTGTTATAATCTACATAAACTGTAAGTAGCATTTTCTTTGTAATTGGGATATGCCGGTTACCGCCTACCGGTATCCTTACATGGTTGCCAGACGCTATTGACCAGTGACTTCTTTAATTCTACAGTATAAATTATTTCAACTTTTATTTTACTTGTCTGTACCGGAACTATCGCCGGGTATTTCTACATAAATAATGTAAATTGTTTTTTCTTGTTATTTTTCATGTTTTTGTTGTGAACAATAAAAATTATTGTCATTGTTACCTATATTCTAAATCATACTTATTTTCCTGCTTGTTTTACTCCTCCTATATTAAACTTTGTATTTGGTTATCCTATGGATAATATATAGGTACATGTGGGTGTAGAAAAAAATTATTATAAATCATAACTCACTTGGGGTTATTCAATATTTCATTCAAAGCCCATTCAAATGACTCTTTATCTAAATCATTATAATTAATTTTTAATGCGTATCCCTGTTCTGTGGCCATTTCAATGTTCCTTCCTTGATCATAAAAAACGGAGATTCCCAATATTGGTACACCATGATAAACGCTTTCAGTGGTTCCTAATAAGCCACCATGTGAAATGAATGCAACAACGTTGGGATGACCTGAAATAAACGAAATATACAGTCAAAAGTGCTCTTGTTATCCAATCACCACGCATAATAGGAATGTTAAATAATTTCACTGGAGTACTTTTAAAATAAAATATTCTTTTACTTTTAAGTCACTTTTTATTTTTCAAATCAATATTAAATAAATTAAAACAATATTAATTTTTTGTTGTTATTTTTAAATTTGCGATTTTGAAAAGAAAGACATATTTTTGGGGTATTTATTAAGTCATCTCTATTACTTATGGCCTAAATGATGTACGCGGTAACTCTCTTTCACTCTACTTTAAATGTTTATCATTTTTAACAACCAGCCACCCTTATTTGCGGACGGACTTAATTAGACAACCATATATGATTATAAATAGAAAAAAATTAACTTTAATTTGGTATATGATTAATAAATAAACGTTATGAACGTACAAGTGTATGGAAATCAGAGGTGCGGCGTGGTGCGCAACGGCAACCGTAATTTTTTGAAATCTTCAAATAAATTACCGTGATGTAGACGTAATTATGTATATTCAAAAAACAAGTGAACGAAAGTTTTTACCAAAAATAAATTAAAAATACTGGCGGCCAAATTTTGATAGGCAACCTGGTAAATATATATTCTTCTAATTATAAATATACATAAAAATTTGGTTTTGAGCAAAAAACAGATGAGCGCACTAATCCTGCAGCCGGATCTCGTACTATATTGACAATAATTTAAATTCCTGTTCCTCCTGGCACTGTCGATTTTAGTACTGGTAGCGCTGTCTTTTTAGTAGAGCTGACAATTTGTGTTTCCTCAGTATTGACTGTAGGTCTCTCTTTCACTCGTATACATCAATAATCAACTGTATTGAGGGATGTTTGCATTCTTCCAGGCAAACTATAAGCTAGGTATGTGGAAGAAAGTGAAGATCCCCAGTGATCTTAAGGTTGGAAACTTGGACCAAGTTCAATTTTCACTGGTGTAACCGATTCGTTTTGGAACCACTATCGCCAGTAACGCGCCATTCAGTAGAACCACTTGTGAACTTTTTTTGTGGTACAACTGACCCTCAAATTGAATGTGACCCCAATGCCGGTAGCATTGCTCCCATTATATATTTCACTCACTCTATCTCAAACGGTGTATAACATGCGGTGAATAATTCTGGCAGTCAACAGTTTATAAAAGATGTTAACATCCATTTTCCACTAAATTATCGTCATATCAATTTGTTAAGTGGGTAGCAGTGCTCTTATTATATAATTTTTTGCGCGATCGATCTTTTTTGTGTATTTACAGCATCGGTTATCAGGACGGTAGGTTGTGTTTACTGGTTTCCAAGTCTAACACGTCGGTAAGTGATTTATTTACTGTTCAGACGTCGGTAAGTAAATTACTTACCGACGTCTTAGCCCCACATACATTTAAGTGTCCCTAAATAATATATTACTTCATTCATTACACAATAGGAACAAAAAAAATAAGAAGATTCATATTTTTTTTAATGAACAGAACCAAACAGAACAATATAAATAGTATATTAAGTATCAAGAACGGTAAGGGTTGTTTACCGGTCGACAGCAATGTTTGGAGGCTAAGCGTAGCGAAGCCTCCAATTTTGCTGGAGACCGGTATTACCCTTAACGTTCGAAATGCTTATACCATTTTTTGCACGATCGTACCTATTGAAATAAATTTCGAATGAAATAATTTAAATTTCTTCGAAATACACGAAATGTCAAAAGTGACATTTATACTTCTCGATCAGTTTGAGAAACATTGCTGACGACCTGTAAATAACCCTTACCGTTCTTAATACTTAATATACTATACTCTGTCTACTCAAAACGGTGTGCAGCATGAGACGAATAATTATTATGAAAGTGATACGTTTTTGGAAAATGTTAAAATAAAAAAAAATTTTGGTTGTTATAATTGTCATTGATATCATTTGTAGTTGATTGTGCATACTCACATGCTTTAACACTATTTCAACTCATAAATCTTATTTCATTTTTTTGTAATATTTTCATATGATAACTCACTTAATACATCAGATTGCGGTATCCAGCTAGAAATTTTAACATTTTGAGGTTTTTCTTTAAGATCTTCTTCAAATTTCCATAATACTTTTTGTTTTATTTTCGAAAGTGCCTTCAAAAAAATACTTTTTTTATCAGGTGGAAAGTTTGAGCTTTTTATCATCGACCCCATAGAAACAACCACTACACCTTCAGTGGCACTATCCAAAAATTCTTTGATTTCCTCAGGTAAAGGTTTTGGAGGCGGAATCGTATAACCTCCAATTTCTTTAACATTTTGCTGTAAAGGTACTGGTCCAAATGCAGCTGCGTGAGAAGCCACTAACATTAAGCTGGCATTGAACAAAATTTGTCTTATATCTGGCGCATCAGGAACAAATTTCTTCAGTAATCTATTTTGTTCTGGAAGCATACTATAATGAATGAACAGCTCTCCCAATACTTCCGCATATATATTTTCTAATCTATTCCAGAAGCTCATTTTTGGATTGGTGTTGAATGCGAATGAGTTAGTGATATAAGAACTAGGTGCATGGTTTGAAAATATATAGTTAGTTAATATGCCTGTTGGACCTGGAGAAACTATTATTAAAGGAGCACCAAATTTATATGCAAAAAATGTCAAATATTCAATAAAAAAATTGTCACATATCACCAGGTCGAATTTTTCATTCGATTCAAATAATCCTAGTAAATTTTTGTTTTTTAATAAATTGTTTGCTATAAGACGTCCATAATCGATTAATTCGTCATACCTGCGGTAGTATGAATATTTTGGCTGTTGTGATAATGTTGATAAGTCGTAAAATTCTGTAAAAAAATATTTCAATTAATGTCATCCAAATATATTTTTCTAACTGTGGCAATTACGTTATATTACGTTATATATATTTTAAGTGAGTTTTTTGGTTCAAGCTTTGAGTGCTGCACCGTTTAGTAAAACTACTAACAAGTTCTTGAAGGAAGAGGGGTAGAAGTGCAAGCATTTGCAGACGACCTGGTCATCTTTGCAAGGACCAAGTCAGGAAGGGTAGCATAATATATAATGTCGTCCAAAAGACGTTGGACGATGTCCACAGTTGGTGCCAGACGAAACCCTTGTAAAGCTGTTATAGTCTTCTTCACGAGGAAAAGAAAATTGGTGGATCTTCCTCCACATTCCTATAATGGTGAGGTTATTCCATTTGCAGTGGAAGTAAAATATTTGGGGATTATCCTAGATAAAAAACTTACATGGAACGCTCACTTGGAAAAAGTTATCCATAAGACCAGGCTATCCTTGTGGACATATCGATGCATTTTTGCCAAAGTAACGTAAGTGACATTTTTGGTGAAAATCATGTTTGTTCATTAACGTAAAGCTTTTATTGTTAAGAAGGTACTGCCAAAGTGTAGTAAGCCTAGAATTACTTTAAACCCTAATTTTTAACTATTTTAAAAACGTATGTCCACAATTTTTTTTGAAAACACGTTTTTTCTGCAAAATCGTTTTTGGTGACTTACGTTACTTTGGCAAATACATATCGATATGTGGAGCATCTTGTGGCTTGGGGACTGAATATATGTGATGATTGCTAAACCATATTGAGCTTTTGCTTGGTGGTCAAGAGCTTTACAACTAACGACCCAATAAGCAAAGCTCTCTGGTATACAGAGACAGGTTTGGCTAGCTATTTCTGACGTCTGATTATAATGCCTTCAACAGTAAACTACGACATGCCTTATACAGTTCTAATTCCAAATAAAGCTGAATGTGTCCGCCGTAAGGATGAACTTTCAAGCGCAGACATTTTAATAGCACAGAACCATCCTTCCCTGGCAAAATTCTTGAAGTCGAATGACAGGCAGAACTCCAAATTTTTTAAATGGGAAGTATATGCTTTTAGAAAAGTCTTTTTATTCTCTATTAAAAAGTGTTTTGTCGTTTCCAAGTTTATTGCAACAATTAAGATACAATAAAACCATGTGGTTACGAAAATTCCCTGTAATACAATCAATAACTAAAATGTGAATGTGAATTTTCAAGTTGAATAATTCCAATTGCTATCAATATGTCAGAATAATGAATTTATTCTGTCCGGCTCTTACACGCTGTATAACGACTTCGCGAATAACGACTAACCGATTTAAAATCTCGACGACGATGACATCGACGCCTTGCACGCTTCACCACTCGTCATTGGAGAGCGTAATTCACAGTTGTTGTTTGAATCAAAGAAGTTTGGCGTATCTTATCCCACAATATCCACAATAAAGAAGAATACAAAGAAAATCCGGCCGGAGACAACCCGTTAATGGACCTCTGCTACAAGAGAAAGCACTTTTTTGCTAGACAACTAGACATGCAAAACTTCACTGGTTCGTGAGTTGAATAAATCGTTTTAAAGTAAGACACAACATCATCAGTGGTGAGATTGCTGGCAAGTCTTTGTCAGTTCTACAAAGTGATGTAATCGAATCGTTGAAAAAAGTTGTTCCTACTCTATACGTGCGCAATTTAGAGTTGAAATCTTCAATGCAAATGAGACCGGGCTGTTTTATAAAACAATCCAGGAGAAGACGTTGAAATTTTAAGGTAAAAAATGCTCAGGAGAAAAATTATCAAAAGGAAGGATAATTTATGGGGGCAGCAAACATGAATGTCGCAGTAAAAAAAACTTACGTAGGTATTCTGAAAATCTCAACGACCCAGATGTTTTGAAAATGTACGGCATTTGCCAGTGAATAATGAGAGCAATCAAAGAGCTTTGATGACTTCTGACATTTTTACCACACATGCACATCCCCATATTCAGGACTTGAAGGCATAACCTTGGTGTTTCTGCCTCATAACACGACATCAGTGCTGCAACCCATGGATCAAATGGATTGTTCAAGCTTTGAAAGTACATTTTCGTTAGAACCTTGTCCTGGAATCATTAGTGTTGAGTAGCCAGAGATTACTGTTTTTGATGTTATTCTAATGTTTCGTTATGCTTGATCTCAACTCAAGCAAGGGACGAATTTTTATCTGTTACAAACATGCTGGTTTTCACCTAAGCAATACCATAACTTCAAACGCAGATTACCGACGTACCGCTGATCATTTGTGCGTGGGCAATAATAACAAACGACGACTTTGCAAAATGAGCGTGCGTCGTTGATGCTGTCGTCACTGGTGAAGAACCGTCTGCTACAAACATTGTGGAACATATCATCCCATCGACGAGAAAAGCAAAGATAGCAATGGTGGTGATGACGAACCAGAGGAGAATCTTCCAAGCTACGAAGGCTGCGGAAACGCTCAATGTTTTTTTTCAGACTAACTTTGATAATGATCTTATGGAAACAATGTGACGAATGATGTGACGAATTCACAATGCTGTACTACCGGACAAAAGTTTGTTAAGAACCATTTAAATAAAGCAAACATGTGATTCCGATGGAATTTACCTAAATTTACCTAAATGGGAAGATCCGTTTTGGGCATTTTCCGGGTAGTACGACATAGTAATGCCGGTCCCTTGAATGTAGTTATATCTGGGTCCTACAGTATTTTGAAGTTTATGATTGCAACGATACCGAAACGTTTCAAATAAAAATATAAAAAAGATTATGACTTGATTGTTGTAAAAAAATTTATACCAATATGAACGAACAGTAAAGTTTGAATGCCTTGTCGAAGGCTTTAAGTATCTTATGTACAGCTAAAAAACCTGGTTATCAACAAGAGATAGGCAAATGATAGAGTTGAACTACTTCGAAGAGGATATAAAGTGTCAACAAAATATAAATTCAAAGGGGAAAGTCGTGAGAGCTCAAATTCTGTTGGAATTTTTATTTGGGAATTTCATGCTCACCAAAAAGTTGGATCTTTTCTGTTGAACAAAGCCATTTTTTATTCCACATTTTAAACATAAACAGTGTCTAATGTTTTTACTTACCAAGCATGCTACTCTTCATACTTTCCACGGATATATCTGTGAAGTTTTGAATTGGAGTTTTTTGAGGAAAACAATTTACAAAACTCACTTCATGACCTCGATCGACTAATCCCTTCATTAATCTACATCCTATTCTAAAATGACTTTGGCCGCAATTCGGGAAAATACCTAATATTTTGTATCCTTCGGTAACTGTAGTTAAATACAAAAATATAATAAGCGATAAGGTGTTCGGCATTTTTGTGAAACTTTGAATGAAGACAGGCAGTTGTTGAAGTGATATGTTGGATAAGACTATTTATCGGTAAATAAATTTTAAAATATGCAGACTATATAATTAACCATTATACTATTAAAAACAGTGGTGGTTCGTTGATGTAACGTGTATCTCTGGAGTTTTGCTACAATTACTTTATAATTTAAATGCTCTTTTCTGGAATAACGAATGTCAAAGTTGAAAAAAAATCAAATTCAATTAATGTTGGGTTTACATATATTTTTCTGTGACTTGATTCGGATTGGAGCTCACACTTCCATTGACTATGGCAGCCGTAGTCTGTAAGTCTGTAAGCCCAACATTCATTACTAGTATTTACTCCGATCCACCGCAGTATGGCGGTATGTAATAGATATTTACGTAACTAGTTACGTAACTATGAAAAGAGCGATATTGATCAACAAGCGCGTAGTATTTGCCAAAACGAGCGCTAGCGAGCTCTGCAAATTACGCGAGTTGAACAATGTCACTCTCTTCATAATGTGTTTACGTACAACGTTTTATGCAATTCCGCGCTTTCATAATATTTAATAAAATCTTCAATTACAATGATAATATTAAAGTGGATTTAAATGGTGTTAGAAGTATTGTTACTATGATGTATTCACCCAGAAAATTGACTTATTTTAAATAACTGACTCCAGGGACCCTATTCTCAAACCGTGACATATTTTGTCGCATGCGAGAAATCCTCTTTGTCGAATAAAATCTGATTATTCTTATTCTCAAATGTCGCCTTCGCAAATTTTCGATAGACAAATTATAGAATGGTCAAAGGCAGTCGACAATATTATGCGAGAATTTCAATACTGCGAAATTTATAGGTTAACGTTATACATGTCAAAAATATTCTATAGACCTAATTGGGAGAGATGTTCATCAACACTACTATTTTTCCAAGTGTAGTGTTACTTTTCTCAGCGTATCAAGTAGTTTATATGTCAATGCCTCGACGTATTTCCGCTCAATATCGTGTTAGTCCGACTTCAAAGGAAACGACAACTATATGGTTGAAATAATACCCTTTTTGGTGTGCGTCATCGTTTGTGACGTATAACCGGGTTTTGGGTATGTCGTTCAATTTATTTGCTAGTTTGACATATAACTATAACTTCAATTCGCGAAAAAAATTTCCGATAGTGGGCGCTGCAGTTTATGTCAAAGCAGTCAGTGGAATGGGGAAAACAATGCTAACCCAGATAATCTGTGGCTAAACCCCATTTGTTTCAATACACGTACTGTAATGGCGATTTGGTTTGTTTTCCCCATTCCAATTTTGCTCGTTTTCGCGAATAGAGGAGTTCAGTCTAAGGTCAGTGTGACCAACAAAAGTGTTTTTTTCTTACAAGAATGACAGTTGAGGTCTACTATTCAAAACATAAGATTTTTGCATGTTTTTTATCATTGCGAACATCTATATGGCTTTATTAAAATAATAAATACACCCCCGAAGCATATATTTTGAAATTTAAAATGACTTTTTAGCTAAATACTCAACATATCGGTGGCCAATAACTCTAGGAACTTCTGGCAAGTCACCATTTTATTTCTGTTATTCAGTCACTAATTATGTCAAATGTCAGTTATATTTATTTTTGTTGATAGTCGTTTAATTCTTTATGTCCATTTTCGATTAGATTTTTGTAGCATTTCTAGTTAGTTGTATCTCTATTCTTTTAATTACTTTTCCCACTGACATCTGACATAACTAGTGACAGATAACAGAAATGAAATGGTGACATGCCAAGAGTTCCTAGAATTATTGGCCACCGATTTGTTAAGTATTCAGCAAAAAAGTCATTTTCAATTTCAAGGGGGTGTATTCATTATTTTAATAAATCAATGTAGATGTTCGCAATGATAAAAAACATGCAAAAATCTCATGTTTTGAAGGGTAGACCTTAACTGTCATTCTTGTCAGAAAAACCACTTTTTGTTGGCCACACTGACCTTAGACTGAACTCTATTTGATAAATAAAATCATCAGGATCGTATTCAGCCAAATTCAAAGAGGCTATGAAATTAATGATTACCAGTTTTTTTTTTCTAACTGAAAATACTTGAGAACTTTCAAGATGCTTATATTTTTTCCGTGTATCTGGGCATATTTTTGTATTATTTAAATAAAAATAACAATAAGATTAATATTCACTTTTCATAAAAAATAATTGACCGTAAACAACAAAGTACAGACCTGACGAGAACTGTCAATGAGACTTTAGAATACGTAAAGGTACGTTTTCGCTGGAGCCGTCAACGGCGGCCGTCGACGCCTACTGCAATTCATTTATTTTAATGATTATGGTTTCTTTAGCGCGTTTCAACGCGTCCGTCGTATTTAGCCGGCGCTGCCGACAGCGCGTGACTGCTTGATATACCAGTCTGCACGCGCCGTCGATAGCTATTTGGTGTTTTGTTTACCTAGTAATAATTAAAAATGGCACCGAAGTTTTCGGCAATAGAAGACGAAAAATTAATTAATGCAATAAGTTTGCATAGAGCAATATATGATAGTGAAAATGTTGACTATAAAAACCAACAAATAAAAGATAATATATGGGAAATTATCGGAAAGGAAACTCAGAGGAGTGGTAAGTAAAAACTCATGTATTTATTGCCATAGCTATATTGAACTTAACCTGAATACATGCCTGTCTTGCCATTCAACACTTCCTTGGTTGTTAAAAAATGTGGCGAAATCTTGTCTGATTTCAAAACCATCGTTATTTGCAAAACCTCCATATCGTACCAATGGTACAAAGCCTGCGGTCGGTTGTTCGGTTGAATCGTATTCAAAATACGGTTTTCCGGATTGTTCCAAATATGCTGTTCTTAGTAAATTATGGAGACAGCAAGCTGATAATATTAAATCATCACAAGTATCTGGTGCAATAGAAATCGGCGGATTGAAAATGCGAAAAACTTGTGAAAGGAGACCAAAGGCATTTTCGGTAACTCTACGTGCACGTGATAGTCTATAATTAAATATAGTTTTTTCCTTGTTTCCTCGTGATGCGGCTCTGGTAAAGGGTTTCATTATGTGTTTATGCAGGCGAAAGGCTTCATCTCCTATTATCACATAAGGCATTATTTTTCCCAAACCATGCAGTTCTTCATCTGGAGGAAAGAAACGTCCAGAGTATACCAGTCTTCCCATATCACTTTTTGCTAAAAAAATCCCGCTGTCTCCTTCTTTCCCATACGACCCTACATCAACAGCGACAAATTTGCAGTCGGCATCTACCATTGCAAGCAACACAATGGAAAAGTACTCCTTATAATTAAAGAAGAGAGATCCACTGTTATTTGGACACCTTATTCTTACATGTTTCCCATCAATTGCTGCCACACAACGAGGAAAATTCCATTTTGTGTAAAAATTTAAAGAGTTTTGTTTTAAAATATTATGACTTGGGGATGGTAGTAATAGTGGCACTAAATGTTGTCGCATAACTTCCAAAACATCTTTGACTATAATGCTGATGTAACTATGTGAAATGCGAAATGCAAACGACATTGATCGATATGACTCTCCTGTAGCCATAAACCTGTAAAAAAATAACTTTCCTAGCAACACCATTTTAAAATATAAAAATTATAAACTTAGGAACTGTTATTTTTTTTAGTGGACGATTGTAGGAAAAGATGGAAATGTATTAGAGATTCTTATTTGAAAATTAAGAAAAGCCAAAAGACTACCACAGGGCAGCCAGCTAATAAGCGTCCAAAATGGTCATTATATGAGCTTCTATCATTTTTAGAATCAGTTTCTACTGAACGAAGGTAATTCTTAACTACTTAGATTTAAATGTACAGTTTATAATTGTTTGTACTTTTAGGTCTGTGAATACCATTCAGTCCATAGATGAAGAATCTATAGAGACAGATACTGACAATGTTGATTTCCAAGAACATGAAAATTCACTACAAGAAGCTTCATTAAATAATGAAGACGAAGATGAAGCATCTTCTATTCAATCAACACCCTCAACACAATCAACATCAAACCATTCTTTTAAAAAACGTCAACAACGCTCATCTGAGTCCAAATTGCTAGAAGAGTTAAAGAAGCGATCGGCAGACCGCACTGCATTTATGACAAAGATATTGAAAGACGAAGATGAAGTTGATATTTTTATGCACAGTATTGCAGTTCAGGTTAAAAAGTTATCACCCCAGTTAATAGCTGAAGCAAAAGTGGATATATTATCCCTAGTGAATCGGTTGCAATTTCGTGACACTCTACAACCCACTACACCAAGTCTACATTCTTCCTCATCGTCATCCTCAAATTATACAGAATTATCTTATGATTTCTCCACGCCAAATCCACAACTTGCCTCGCAAGTAAAAAATACACAATTTTCCTTTCCTTCCACCAGTTCTCATAGTGACAGTCATTCAAATTTCTTCAACCTTTAGAAACTTTCAGTATAGGTACAACATATATGGTGCCAAAAAATGCATTTTCAGGTGTTTTTCATTATATGCATCGTTTTAAGATAATTTAAAATGTATGTGTAAAATGTTTATTTAGACAATAAAACTTTTAAAATGTTAATATTGTAATGTTATTACTATACCTTAAAGTTATAGCCAACTTTTCTTCTGGAGTTATAGGGTATTTAACTGCGTTAGTGGATGCCTTTTTTAAATCATTTTTCACTATACTAAGCGCAAAGTAAAATTGATCCTTGTTTAATCGAAAAAATTCTCTGAACTTCTTTTCATCGCCTTTTAAATGTTCTTTAATTAGTAAACTAAAAAACCCTTCGCTACTTCTTGTGATAAAAATATCATGGGGTGTCGATCTTTTTCTCCTTTTCAAATAATTAATAATTTCTTTGTCTTCTTCCTCTTCTAAAAGCAAAAGGGTTAAAAGTTTTCTCTTCATAATACGCAGATTAGATGCTTGATGATGCGAAACTGCGACTGTTGGCGGCTACTGCAGCAGCCGAAGAAAACATAACACGATGGCGTTTAACGGTTGCCGTCGACGGCGACCGTCGACGGCCGCCGTTGACGGCTCCAGCGAAAACGTACCTTAAGACGTAAGACACATTGCCGCTACGAAAGGTAGATCCGCATTCCATTTGAATGCGTAATCCCGATTGCGCGTATTCTAAACATCAACTAATCAAACGTTTGTAATAAATTTAACCGGTTCTCTATTGTGATATTTTGATTATAATTAATCACAGACCTGCGTTTTTTCCCATTTCTTCCAACGTAATGTGTTAGAAGGACATTAACGATCGATGACGCACATGACCACATAGGGTAATATTTCAACCATAGATAATTGTACCACGAACAATGGGTAATACCAGATATCGCAAATAGCGTGAGCACGCCTAGATAATGATGATCAGTTATCCCAAAGGAACAAGCAGTAATTCATAGCAAGTATGATAAATTAACGCAAAAAATCACTATATTTGTTCCGGATTTGATAAAAGAGTTTTGTTTCCAATTGGAATAACGAATTTGCTGATTTTTTTCTTGTAATATCTCATCATGTTGTTGTACTTCTATTAAAATTTAAAGTCTGTAATATTGTTGTAATTATGATATCACATTACCATACTTATCTTCCATTTATCAAAATTGCGACCTTGGAAAACAAACATACGTCAACTGTTGATAGCAATCACTGAAATTAATTTTATTTACCCATTTCCTAAGTGGACTTTCAATATATATAATCAGAGACAATATATTATTCAAGCAATATTTTCACTACTCACAACTTACAGCTTGTTAAAAATGTTAGGCAATGCATTTAAGAATCTGATAATATTCTACGACAATCTAGACCGAGCTGGCAAATCATGTTTCAATTTATTTCCTAATGAAAATGAAATGTCTCCAACTAAATCGTGCATTGCAGAATAGCATCACTGTCTATAAACAAAGTGTCCATCTATGCACAGGCACCCCACTTTTCACCGGGACACGGAGGAAGAGATTGCTATCTCAGATTTGATTGCCATGACGGGATGATTCGGAGTCTTAGATCTACGAGGGGTGGGTGGACTAAATGTGAAATGTCGGAGTAGAGTACAACAATAAGCCAATAGGCTGCAGTGCTCCCGGCATCAGAACGGCTCCTAAAACGCAAGACAAAAAAAAACAAAAAAAGGTCTCCGAGAATTGCTGAACTAGCCTGTTGGGATTGGAATTTGCGATGTGTTCGCGATCGCGTCAGGATATCGGGTGTGGATTATTGGAACTTTAGTTCTTTACGTCAGGTTATGTTTGAGCGACCGGGGGTCGCGACGTTAAAGATCTTACCCTTACGTTACGTTATGTTACGTTACTTCGTTATGTGCCTTACTTGCGTGCGTGTGCTCTCTCCTGAGTCTCTCTCTCGTTTACGAAGCAGCGATTCATATGCTTCGGCCGGGAATCGAACCCGGGCCG
>CAJUYG010000104.1:6130-63450 GCA_910591675.1 Galerucella calmariensis | reverse complement strand
AGGATTGAGGGGTCTAGCACATTTACTTTTCGAAATACAGGGTGTTGAAATTTTGAAAACTTGAATGTTTTAATTCGATAACTTTAAAATGGATGGATAAATTGATTTAACATTTGGCAGCTTGTTTTTAAATGTAGAAGGGCATATTTTGATAGAAATAGTAGTTTGTGCAACTAGTGTGGATATGATGGCCATATCGCACGAGGACGAAGTTTGAGCACGACGCCGTAGGCGGAGTGCTCAATCGTTCAAGTGCGATATGGACAATCCATTTCTAGTATACTATCATATCAAACACTCCGATGTGGAACGGGTTCATGGGTAAACTGACTTAAAATCTCTCTTATCAACGTTCTAAAATAATATGCTTGCCGTTTGTTGAACATCAGCCAAGCGATCCAAGTACTATATTCACCGTGTTGAAAAATGCAGCCGAAAAGGCCCAAACTTCAGACCTTCAATTCTGCTTTGTTATATTCGACCAGCCTTTATACCAAAAACCAACCGAAAATGTTGTATCTTCCATCGACAGCGACCCCATATCTAAAATAATTACCAGGCTGGGTGGATTTCACCTGCTTTTCTCTCATCTTGGCACCATTGGGTTTATTATGGCGGAAAGTGGGCTAGAGAAATTGCTGGGTATTATTTATGCTCCTGGAACATGAAAAAAATGCTTTACGGGCATGCGTACCATCGGGCAATGCGTGCACATTCACTAGTTGTTTCTGCTCTATGCGAAAGAATATTTCAAGAGACTGAATTCACATCTGATGAAGAGTCAGGGATCCAAGAATTGTTCATGAATTTTGATACTATTAACTATAGCAATGTGAACGATTGTGAATTTAGAACAAGCGCAAATGAAAAATTTATTTACAAAATGAACGGAACTGAGAGGCGATGGAAAACAGCTAAGTTATGGATACAATATATCCGCATGTTCCAAATAGCTAAATGTTTCCTCAAATCAGAGAAAATGGGTGATCTGTTATCGCAATTGACATGTATCTAGCAAATGTTCCCTTATTTTCATGCGGCTGGCCATTTCAATTATGCACGATTAGCTGATCCAACAAATAATGCACGACGCATGGAATATGAAAATTTTATAACAAACGAGCTCAACATAATTAGACGTACAGACAAATTTTGGTCGGGCACCTTTACGCACATGTCGATTGAACAAGACTTGATGGGAATGGTTAAAGTTGGTGGTGGATTGAGAAATAGAGGGTTTAATGCTGTTGCAACTACAAAGTTGATATAATCAAAAGCGCTCTTATCGTGCGGTTTTAAAGGCCACTAACCATATGTATCTAATCAGAAGACACAGAGGTTACCAAAATGTGAGATTACCAATGATCCCGGAGAAAATAATGATGGTTGATGTCCGGTTCAACTCTAGGGATCAGCACGTCGATGCCAGAGACAGTCGGATAGATACAGAAAAACTAGTTTCCTTGGCAACAGGCTTGTCGGAGGACGAGACGTTAATTGTCAAGATGCTTTTACGGTTGGAACAGCTAGTATTATGAGCCAGGTTCAAGGCAAGAGATTCGCTGATAATTCATTCAGGCGGAAGCATCGCGTGGTCCCCCCTATCAATGCCACTAGTTCGGCAAGAGTTCAGGACGCACTCGTTACCGTGGATCCATTATTAATATTCCAGAGAATTAGCATAACGAAACAGTCGGAAAAAGATTTAAAAAGTTATTTTGCTTATGAACTAGCTCCTTCTCCACTGAGCCAGGTCGCCAAATCTGCGTTGCTTAATCTTCTCTCGCCAGAAAAAGAACGCATTGACAGAGCGAAATGCGCTTATATCTTCGATGGAAGAATGTTATTACATCATGTCCCCTGTCGACCGAGCCATTCAAAGACATTTCCGCCAGATACGTCAAATATTTGGAAGATCATTTTCCAGAGGGAGTGATAGTAGTATTCAATGGCTACACCTTCAATTCTAATGGCATCAAAGGGGCTGAACGTTTGCGGCGCGCGAGTCACAAGTCTTGTCCTGACATACAATTCGATCCGAACATGCCCTTAACGGTTGCAGTGGCGTAACTAGTATGACTGCGCCTCAATGCAAGTATTCCCCGTGCGCCCCTATTCGTAGACATATTCTCCCCCTCCTGCGCTCCCTGAAGGCATGCGCCTTAATGCACCGCATTGGTTGCATTGGCGCTAGTTACGCCACTCAACGGTTCCAAAGGACAAGTTTTTATCCAGTAACTACAATAAAAGTCGGTTCATCAATTATTTGGGAGAAGCCTTGCAAAAAAATGAAATTTCCACTTTACAAGCTTTGGATGATGCAGATTCATTAATTGTACAAACAGCGCTGCAAAAAGACTCTGAAGGTGACCGACCAGTAGTAGCAGTGGCAGAGGACATTGACATACTAGTATTGTTAACAATGAACTGAAAATGGCCATTGAATGTCTTAAAAATCAGAACCTTCCTCACGAGACTCTATTAGCGAACGGATAAACTGTTCTGTTGTCGATTTACAAATTGTCACAAAATATAACGACTCTCCAGGGCAGCCCGGGCTTGGACTTTCAACCACTTGTCCAGAAACAGAACTGCGATAAAACTAGAATGCTTGCCCCCTACCGCTGAAGCTGCTAGGCAGCACTTTTATAGGGTATATATGTATACAAAGTACAGAATTGGCTGGGAAATGAACTGCCACCAGAGGAATGGGGCTGGAAACATGCAGGGGAAATGTTGTTACCGATCCAGACCACACAGGATCCGGCGCAACCGGAAGGGAAAATAAATGTTTGCATTTTTCTGGTAAATTTGCAACTCATATCCTTGTGAGATTTCACTTAACTTGCGCTAATATAATCAACAGACTCAAGCGTCACTTCCGTGGAAAATATCACGTGCCGTACGCCAATAATTTTCGAATAATCGACTATGGCCAGGGTTTTCATTTACGGACTCCGTAACGTAGCGAGTAGGGCGACATCTACAATTGGTTTCTAAAGTCCAAAAGATGCAGATCAATGTATTTCCAAGCCCATCATCGAGCGGAAATTCGGCAAGAAACTACCATTTCTATTTAGTGCAGCATGGTATTCGATCAGCTTAATCAACGCAGACAGCTACTTCCAGTTCAATTGAATTTGAGCTCCACAGCCACGGTGAATATGTAGTTGGTCTTTCGATAGGATTAATTTGAATTCTCTTAGAAAAAAAGTGTACAATATTGGATCTGGAGGTATATTTTTAGACTGGATTAGTGATTATCTCAGTCTCAGACAGATTTCAACAAAAATTGGGAGGGCTTATTCGGCAAAAAAGCCCATTAATACTGGTGTGCGAAATTAGTATCTCTATTTGCTTTTTGTTCCATGGTACCTGCCCTTCGCCCACATACAGAAACTACAAAGGACTGATTTTTCACGAAATTTCAACGCTATAAGAAAAAGGATATATGAAATTTCGGAAAAATATGTCGAATTTTTCCGTATTTCCGGATTTTTTTCTCTCCTTGCTCCCTTCTTGGCCTTAATGTGGTTTGTGGCTCAGAAAATGTTGCACTGGCAAAGCGGGCGTAACTTTTAAAGCATGGAAAGAGCGCGAGGGCAGATGAAATCTTACATACCAAATGAATCTTCACGCGTGAGGGTATATGTTGGTGTAAAATTTCACGCTATACAACATTTATATTGAACTTTCTTCGGTATTGTTTATAGTTATTCAAATAATTAGGAATGAAATGAATGTCGAACGGTTTTTACGCGATTTTCACTATTTCTCGTGCAATTTCGCCTCCACGAATACGCTTATTCGATTCCTCATGTCAGGATACACTTCATTAACCTAATCGGGAAGTGATAACAAAAAAAGTTCATTAACGGACTACTATACTTTATAGTTATTGGTATGATTTGCTGTAAATGAGTGTTTGCTTTTTTCCTTTGGTGAGGAATATTATTTTCCCCAATTAAACTGTTTGTTTTCATTTCGTAATTGGGCTTTCCCGTTGATACCATGATGATTAAAGGTACAACCAAGGTGATTCCGTTCTATTCGTTGATAAGCATTTAAACTGTAATCAATTTTATTGTTTTTTGACTTTGTTGCGACAATTTTATAAACAATTAATATTAAGTAGTACTATCTATGCTTCGTGTAAAATCATGGTCATAACAATGAACTTTCGCTTTAGTTATGTTCATCAAAAATACAAGCATTTGTATATAATTATACAGAGCCGCCTCGACTATCATCTAATTTATTATTTACTTCTGTTCTATCTTCCACTTCAAGAATTTGTTTCAAACCATTCTTGTTCTATTGTACGTTTTCATAATCAATCGTAATGAGACTTCCACTTGATGTACTATTAACATATAATGATAGTTTTATTACACATCCTCAACGTTTTAATTGCCTGTTAAACTGGAGAGACCTACTGTCTCAATGAAGGTTTATTGAATAGTTTCCTAAGCTCAATTATCAGCTAGGTGAAGTACCTATAAGACCCGACAGATGTCCTGTCATGTCTTACCATAGTACACAAATTTCGAGCCCTATTGCAGTGCCACTACCGGAACTAATTTTGAATATAATCTAGCCAATCACTCACTCAAACACACAAAAAAGATTCCATTAAAATCGGAATACCGTTTGGGAGAAGTTTACTATGAACCCGATTGCAGCACCACCTACTGGGATATAAACATTCGTACAGAATGAGACTAACCATTTTCTGGATAGAAACCACAGCCAAATACAATCAACAAACTGCAGAGTCTAATAAAAATTTGGCTTTCCCAAATGTGACATCTGTAGTTGTCGTGATATATTGGGTAGAAATCTATCAAATTGATTGGCGGTTAATTTAAACTCCTTAACAATTTATTTCGAAATCTTGATTTGATACTTCTCCAGCCAAAAATAACAATCTCAGGATTTCTGCATTCAATACCTTTTTTTGAGTAGAAACTACTTTGAAAATGGTGAAATGCCAACAAGAACCCAAAACTTTTGGTTTTTGCTTGAAAAACTTTAAGAACCCAGATAGTAAAAAATATTTTTTAAATATTAAAAAAAATGTTTGTTAAATATTTGTATCGCCAGATTTTTAAATACTAAACAAATATTAATTTTAAATATTAAATATTTGTTTTAAAAATTTATGAAATATTTGTTTTACGTATTTATGAAATATTTGTTTCGAATATTTATTGAATATTTGTTATAAACATTTATTAAATATTTGTTATAAATATTTTAATAATTAGGTACATGATTGACAAGTTAGGATTCTTTGGAATCCTGCAAAACTATTTCCCTAAAAATTGAAACACTGTTAATTTATAAATATTTTAATTTCAAGAACCATGATTGAACATAATATTAAATTGTCAATATTAAAATTCTCTGTGATGCTGCATTTCCCTAAAAAAGAAAACACATTGCTACTAATTATTATTATATAGGCGGGGATATTAACAATCTTCATAGTTGGGTAGTAGATTTTCATGAAGGATGAAGGATGAAGTAAATTATTTCAAGCTTTTATCTTGCTATAATGTCCGGACAGAAGCACGTAAATAACATAATCACTATATTGTACACACACAATCACAATAATAATTCACATAATATAAACGATGTCTCTGAATGGTACCTGGACAAACAAAAAACAAAACAGAACACAAAATGGCAAATGGCTGCTATGTTTATTGTCCACGACGCTCGTTTTCAAGTGCAACGCATGCTCAGTCAGTACACTATACTGTGCCATGTTGACGATACCTGATGAATTTCAATTTAAATCGTAAACAACACTGATGACTTCACATGTACAAAAGGGTACAAAAACATTTAACTTGTATGTATGTATTTGTGTATTTTGGGGTGACATTCACTGAGACCTAAGAGATCTATTGTGCCCCCTTACTTCTACTTAGTTTCTGAAGAGAGTCTCAGAAACTAGTAGTTCCTTTAGTCCTATTTCCCGGAGGAATTTTAGGATGTCTGCAGGCTTCAACTTAGGCAAATGTTTCTCTTCTATCCAGTAATCTCCTAGGTGCTGTGCTCTAGGATTATGAAGTGGTGTGCAGTTGGAAAGTATGTGGATGGAGGTTTCTTCTTCCATTCCACAAAATCTGCATTCTTCTTCCTCCACTATTTTGAGCTTTTTCAGGTTTCCATTCAGGCGACAATGTCCCGTTAGGATCCCTGTTAAAACTCGCAGTTTTACTTTGACTTATGCATTCTTTTGATCTCAGCAGGTTGTAGTCACCCAGAAGAGTCTTTGATTGTATAAGCCCTACTAGATCTTTCCAATGATCAAATCTTCTCTTTTTCTCGGCTTTACTTATTTCTTCCAATATTACATTGGAGCTGATTCCGCAAAAGGGTTCAGGCCCCCAGAAAGGTATTTCAGTCTCCCTCTTTGCTACTTCATCTGCTATTTCATTTCCTTCTATTCCAGTGTGTCCTGGAATCCATAGTAAGGTGACTATGTTGTTCTCGCCTAGTTCTTCTGTTCTTCTAACAACACAGGAAATTCATTGGAATTGGAACATGACAAGTGGTTTTGAGGAACCTGAAAAATCGTGTTCGTTTTGCTTAGAAGTCGTGAAGACTGAGGCGTCTCGCACAAGTGCTTGAAGCCCAAATAAACAAAAGCAACAATTGTTGGAACTCCTTTGACTTCAATTTAAATATAACAAATAATACGTAGATTTGTTCTATATGTGCTGTTTACTTTGTCATAATAAAATGCAATGAAATATATTCTGAATTCTGAGCAGTTGGCGATAAAATTTTGTATGCACCACGTCAGTAAAGTGTCTTTATCGGACTCGCCTGTTATTCGCCTCGCTTCGCTCGTCTCATAATTTCAGACTCGACCGATAAAGAATCACAGTCAGAAACCATCAGAGAATAACTGGTCATAGTAAACAACGAGTTGACGTTCGCGTAATGTCTGTCACTGATTGCAATGGTCGACTATTCTCTGATCGTTTCTGACAGTTTCTGATTGCGGTTGGAACAGACCTATAACTATTCCATACGAGAAGTGTGCACACCGAATTTCTTAATTACTATAAAGCGGCATAAAACATGAACATTATTTAAAACAATGATATTGTTACCAAAAAACTAGTTATCATAATTTAATACACATAGATTCAAAATTTTTGTATCACCCTAAATCTCCGAAAAAAAAAAATGTGTTCATTATAAATGGATCAGAGATCAATCAAATAATTAGTTTCAATAAAAAAAAACGTGTATATTTGTCAAAAATTTTTATTAACCAATAATAAACTTGCTTTAAACAAAAAAGTATTCTTAGAAATGAAATAAATTAAATACAAATTGATTCTTTTTAAAGAATAGGTTGAGTGAGAACCTGCATGAGAACTTTTAATAAAGAGAATTTCCACCTCTAGAATTTATGCAAGCTTGAAGTCGCCTGCCCATGCTGTTTACCAAATTATTGATATTCTGTTGAGGAATATTTCGCCATTCTTCTTGGGCCGCATGAACAAGATCTTGTACACTCCTGGGTGGATTTCTGCGTGCTGCCACTGCCCTGGCTAGCATGCCCCAAGCATGTTCTATGTTATTCATGTCAGGAGATAGGGCAGGCCAGTTCAAACGATTGATCCCTTCTGTTTCAAGATACTCATTTACAGCTCTGGTCCGATGAGGTCGGGCGTTATCGTCCATAAAAACGAAGGAATTGCCAACAGCTGCGCGCCATAGTCTCACGTGAGGATGTAGAATCTCTCTGAGATACCTATCACCAGTCATCGTTCACTCCACATGAATTAATTCTGTGCGATCATTTAACATGATACCAGCCCAAAACATAGCACTTCCTTCTCTGAAGGGCTGCACGGGGCGAGCATGGGCAAGCTGAGCAACTCTCGTTGGATCCCGCCACACACGTATTCGATGGCTATCTTGTACCAAACAAATCCTTGTCTCGTCGGAAAAAAACACCAATTCCAAAATTCTTCAGGAAAGGCCGCGTGTTCTTGAGCCCACTGTAGTCGGCGAACTCTGTGCTCAGGTTGTAGTCTGGGCACTCTTATTGGTCGGCGACACCTCAAACCTGTCGCAAGTATTCGTCTTCGTAAGGTCGAGATCGATACTTGAACTCCCAACGCATGTCTCATATCTCTTTGGAGTGTTGGTATTGCCATGGTCGGGTTTCTTCGGATAGTTAAGTGGTGGATATAGCGGTTCTGCCGCTGATTAGTAACACGCCTTCTACCGCTTCTAGGTCTATCACGAAGAGAATTGGTCTGGAGATACCGGTTCCATACACGAGACACATCACTTTGCCAAACGCCAACTCTGTTTGCCACGAACCTTTGAGAATGACCTTCTTCAACTAAAACCACTATTCTTGCACGGTCAATCTCACTTATGACTTGACGATTCATGTTTGCACTCAAAATCGTAAAAATCAAATGCCTTGAATGTTAAAATGATCGCACTAAAAATGTTATCTTACAAAAAAAACTGTAAACACCTGATTATTGCAAAAAATATGAAACATATTGAAATGGTAAACATTGATAAACAAGCTAACAAAAAATTGTTAGCGCAAAAAAATTCCTTCGCATCCGAAGAAGGTGATGCAAAACTTTTGAATCTATGTGTAGTCAGACGCGGTATTGTCATTACTGTACGGTTTAAAAAAAAAGGCGTGATAACTCCTCCGCAATTGGTGCGGGGAAGTTGCAGGTTGACGAAATTCAGAATATATTGGCAAGATACCTGTATCCGGAAGTTCTTGGCGATCACCACAATCCTTTTCAAGTAACCAACTTCAATGGACACTTAACAATAAAGATTAACGCCGGAAGGCGTGGTTTGTCGATTCGGCGAATTCAATAGTAAAAAATACTTGCTACAAGTAGGTACGTAAGCAATCCTCACTGTGTGATAGAAACAAATCACCAACATTCGGTATTTCACACTAGAGCGGTATACGAATCTCGGAGCATTTAACTAAAACTCCGGTGACGGGATTTATTTATCCGGAAACATTGAACAGGAACAGTTCCTAAAAGGGTAAATATGTACAAACGATACGGTAGATGCGGCATACGATTCTCGGGACGTTGCTAACGTTACGAAACTATGACGATAATCAGCGGAAAACTGTACGAGCGATACGGTAGATGCGGGATACGATTCTAGGGACGTTGCTAACGTTACGAAACTATGACGATAATCAGCGGAAAACTGTACGAGCGATACGGTAGATGCGGGATACGATTCTCGGGACGTTGCTAACGTTACGAAACTATCACGATAATCAGCGGAAAACTAAAAATATAAACGATACGGAAGGACGGCACGATAAATTATGGGTGAACTCAGAAGACCTTTAGAATCCTTTTCCCCACGAACAAATATTACAAGAACTATAATCCTAGGGATAGGGAATACCCACAAAAAGCGATTGCTGTCATAGCTTTTATTAAATTAAGACGTTTGATGAGACTCTCGGGAAATACCTATTGTTAGAGTAATAAAATATATAAAACGATATAAAGTACTTTTAAAAACCGGAAGTTAGGGTCATAGCGCATTGGACCTTAATTCTTTACCGGGATACTTTTAATAATTTTTATTGGCTATCAGAATTACCGTATACGAAACATTTGTCCTAACCTTACAAGGAAAGAAATTACGACAGGTCCGTACTTAAATAGAGATTATTCGTAGATAATTAATTCATTCAACGGAGCAAAAAAGTGATAAAATAAAAACGTTACATTGTAACAATAGTTATAACTTCCGAAGTAAAAACTATCTAATAAGGTCAAAATTTGCATAATTTTACTTTCCCACTAGTGTGGGAAAGTGACTAAAACGCACGGTCGTAGAAAAAAGTAATTTTGCAGTTTACGTTTCCAATTAGTATTTTATTAGTAAAATTAGGCTGTTACTAACAAAATACTATTCGGAAACGTAAACTGCAAAATTACTTTTTATTGTCAAAAATTGACAGGCAACTAAGCTATTCCTTAATGGGTGAGAAGCTAGCTCCTAGCTCCAAACGAGTAAAATTGATCTGGAAACACCACTCGACCGCTCAGCCGCTGAGAGTCGACCGTATATACGAGGGGCATATGTTATCGAACGTATGGGTTTAATATTTAATAATTAGTTTTCTCTGCTTTATTTTTAGAAAAAATTACCAGCAAACGTAATTACTGACGTATTGTTTTGTTTTGCCATACTAGAGTTGCTCCAAAACAATCGTATGAATTATTACATATTATATCGATGTTTACTTTATTTTCTCTCCTGTATCTACATATATTGATGTCTATGGATTAAAAAATCAGAAATATATTGATAAACCGATAGTCTTCAACGAGACATATTCAAAAATTACTGACAAACGTTCCAAGGGTGAAAAAAAAAAAATAGTTTCTTAAAAAAAGATACTTTACTTTATTTTCTCTCCTGTATCTACATATATTGATGTCCATGGATAAAAAATAAGAAATAGATTGATAAACCGATAGTCTTTAACGTGACATATTCAAAAATTACTGACAAACGTTCCAAAGGTGAGAAAAAAAAAATAAAAATCAGTTTTTTCAAAAAGATACTTCACTTTATTTTCTCTCATTTATCTACATATAATGATGTCCATGGATAAAAAAATCAGAAAAAGATTGATAAATCGATAATCTTGAACGTGACTTATTCAAAAATTACTGACAAACGTTCCAAGGGTGGGAAAAAAATAAAAATCAGTTTTTTGAAGAAAAAGATACTTTACTTTATTTTCTCTCCTGTATCTAAATATAATGATGTCCATGGATGAAAAAATCAAAAATAGATTGATAAATCGATAGTCTGTAACGTGACATATTCAAAAATTACTGACAAACGTTCCAAGGGAGCAAAACAAAATTAAAATCAGTGTTTTTAAAAAAGATACTTTACTTTATTTTCTCTCCTGTATCTACATATATCGATGTCCATGGATAAAAAAATCAGAAATACATCGATAAACCGATAGTCTTTAACGTGACATTCAAAAATCACTGACAAACGTTCCAAGGGTGAAAAAAAAAATAAAAATCAGTTTTTTAAAAAAGATACTTTACTTTATTTTCTCTCCTGTATTTTGAAAACGTGAATTTCTCATTCAAAACACCTGTAAACTCTTGTCGTACTCGTTCGAATGTGTCAGCTGAAATTACATTGCATTCTTTAATAATTATTTCTTTCAAAACGCCAATGCTCTCTGGTGCCGTAGTATAAACCTTGGATTTCAAGTACCCCCATAGAAAAAAATCTAATGGTGTCAGATCTGGTGAACGAGGTGGCCATTTTATAGGACCTCGCCGGCCGATCCATCTACCTCGATATTCTTCATCCAGGTAACGTCTTACTGCACCATAATAATGTACAGGAGCACCATCTTGTTGAAATGTTATTTCCAGATGGCCGAATTCATCTGGATTATCTTCCAGAATTTCAAGAATTAACGGCTTAATTGCATTTTGTAACATCTCCAGATACACTTCACCGCTTAAATTTGAATTTAGGAAAACAGGACCAACTATGTGGTTTCCCAAAATACCTGCCCAAATATTAACTTTTTCTAAAAATTGGGTATGTAGTTCACGAAAGGTGTAGGGTTTGTGTCACTCCAATACCTTACATTTTGTGTATTCACATTTCCATTGAGGCAAAAAGTACTTTCGTCACTAAAACAAATTGTTTTTGTGTCATGTGGGTTTTGACTAATTTTATTTGTCATACATTCACAGAATTCGAGTCTTCGTCATCCGAAAGGTGGTGCACCATTTTTAACTTGTATGGATGAAATTTATTTCTAGCCAACACTCTCTATGTACAGTTTTATTTACTTCACAGATAGACGCAACTTTAGTTGAAGAGGAAGTAGGGTTTACTACTATTTCAGCAACTATATCAATTTTTTATCATCATTATATGTTGGTCGACCAGATCGTTTGGCATCTTGAACACTACCTGTTGCTTCAAACTTGTGGAGAAGCTCCCTCCAAATAAGTTCTCGAGATAGGGCGATCTGGGTATCTCTCATTAAATAAACGTTCCGCTCCATGGAGATTCTTTCTGGATTCACCAATTATTAAGATAGCTGCTACTTTGCCGGCTTGAGTACGTACCATTTTGCCTATGTAAACTCTTGAACGTCTCGTTAAACAATAATAAAATTAAATATTTTAGAAAAACTTTGAAAAGCAACAAATACTATTAAATAAAAAACGTCAATTTTTTTGACAACTAACCAGAGGTGGACTGAAAAATCTTCAATATTTAAATGTGAAAGAATAATTTTGGTATTTATTTAATTTATCCGTCAAAATTAGTTTAAACCCAAACAAAATTAATATGGCTATGTAGCCAATGTCAATGCCTTTCAAACGAGATATCACTAGTCATAAGGTCCTATTTATAATTATTGGCTAGAGTGGCACTGTGACGTCATCTATTACTATTACGTCACTGTTACCATTCGTAGAGAAGTTACTTCCTCGAAATTTTATTAATGTAAGTAAGGTCGTTCAAAAGATACGAGGGGGAGGGGACTTTTGAATAGCACTGTATAAAAACTATGGAAATATTTTAAAGGTACTCGAATAAAATTACTTTTCCATTCAAATTAGCGAATATATAAGGAGAGTTATCTCATGATAAGTAATAGAATTAACGTTGAATGTTATGGAATGAAGTAATTCTCGACTCAAAAATTATATCAGGATAGTTAGGTATACAGCCTGTCCCAAATAAACTCTGCACTATTCTTTTTTTTATTTATTTGCGTTAATTGTGTCCGACCAATTTTTTCAGTATGAATCGTTCGTTTATTACATCTAGAGGTAGGGGAGGTTAATCTGTTAATTGTGGACCTGTTAATTAATAAAAGCTCCTAAACATTCTAAAAAAGTTATGGTTTAGTTATTTCTTTAGTTTAGATGAACAATATGAAATTTTAATATTAAAATTATCTTCATCACAAGAATTAAGATATTTATGTTGATCATTATTTGACATTATTTACTAGGTACCTTTGATAAAACAAAAATAAAAATATCTAATTGAACTAAATAACAAAAAACATATTTCAAAGTCTTCATCTTCGCAGTCTGAAAAAATTTCATAGGTTATATAGGCTGATACAGCAGTTTGTATATTTGCAGTCACTGCAGCATTTTAACCCTTGTGAAATGCAGGTACAGTGATTATTGCTGCAATTTTTGTCTGAACATCGTATAGACAAAATTGTTCTTACATCATCGGGCACTGGTTCTTGAGAAGAAAAATTGGCTTTCCAAATATTTTCTTCTAATGTCCGTACAGAGTCGGATCTTCTGGTGGCATATTTTGAATGTGGCTATTGTACTAAATGTTTAATTGATACAGACACCCAAAATAATAATAGATACATATTATAGCTTCTGGTAGGTAATTTTTTATTATACAAGCATGGGTGGCTTAGAAAAGTATTTATTACCTTTTCAAATGTTGTTTAAAAGCATGATCAGTGGGAGGCAACTCAGAAGATGTGCGATTTGAGTCCGTTGTCAGGTACCATCGTAATTGATTCAAGGAAGCAATATTTTTGTTTTTGTTCCTATACAAATAAAGTATATATTTTGTACCAACTTCCAATGCTTTATCTTGTGATAAAAAGGGAAGATTTTCTAGGTCATTAAAATCATCAATATTTTTGTATAATCTGCCTGCACAGATGTTAACCGCTGTTGGCCTTTCTTTCCAGATCTGTTACAATTAGACAAATTTGCCAAATATTAAATATGTCTTCACGATATCTTGTCTGAGACGATGAAGCGTTTTCGGTTCCACTGCTTTGAGAAACAATCCAATATTTTGTGAACTAATAAATATTTGTCTGCAAGTTTTATGAAATTTTACTTCAGCCTTCCCTCCTAGAATGTCTTCCTTTTGATGCAAATCTTTTGAGCACAAGTCTCTTTTTTTCTGCAGCACATATAATTCTATTTAGTCCTTTCAATCTCGGATTTTGCGTCACAAGTTTGACTTTTTCTAAACACTCCATCGCTTACACAAAAAATCTCAATGAAAAATAGTGCTGCAAAAAAAGTAAAGATTACAGATTTCTCTAAAAAAATTGGTTTTATATACTAATGAAACTAACGCAGTAATCTAGCTTATGTTTTTTCTGCCGATTGAAAAAAAAAGTTGAAAATATCTTGTCCAGTTCCGGAGATATCGCGAGGTATGTGTAAAATAGTAGTAAAACATAAATTTGACAAATTTCGCAATAAAAAGTGTTGGCCCTATTAAAAAATGTTGTAATTGCCGATTTCAGATGGCCAGGGACCTACTCTATCATTTTGTAAAGACCACATGTGGTTGTACCTAAAAAAAAGTCGAGAAGGAAGCGACTTTTTCTCCGTTTTTCAGTCGACTATAATGGCCCCCAAGTTTTCCACAAGTAGCAAACATACGTGGACACACTATATATCATGAACTGCAAATGTGATTATGTAATTGTATATATATTTGAAGTATTTATGAAACTTGTATAAAATGGTAACCTAAATAAACAATATAAAGCTAGTTTCTCGATGATTTATTAATTTATTCGAATTCTTGAAAAACTATGTGTTATGGATTATGGCTAAATCGCGGATTTTTATGCAAATGTTTATGCAAAAACCTATTATATGCGCTTTTCGATCATTTCAGAAACCCTTGAATATTTCAGCGATTGTGTGCATATTTTCTGAATATTTTGTCATGTTTTGTTATGTTGAATAAAATAATAATGAATCATTCAAACACTATTACGTATAACAATTTTCAATTGATGGTGATGCATTGGAGCAAATGTTTTGGAATCATTTTACTTTTCACTCATCAACATTGGCACATACCTTCTTATTCAACTACCATTAAATGAGAAAGAAACATATATATTTTTCCACTTGCGAAAAGCAAAAGTGTATCTAAATCATCCACATTAATAACACACGTTCAATTTTTCCTAGAAAAGTTCTTAGTTGTCATTACATGCTGGTATATTCTATTGAACGTATTTTTGCTGGACGCAAGCCGATTTGGATATAATTCGCTTATCACAAATATATACAGTATGACCCAGTTTTAATGGAAGCACCCCCCTAAAATTTGAAGTTGTGAACAGATTCTAATAATTTTTTTTCTGAAATGTCAAGTACTAAAAGGTCTACCTTGGGACAAAATTTGAAATGTTTATTCCAATTTTCAGGGCATAATACGATATTTTTTCTTAGTCGAAAATCGAGATTTCTTATTAGCGATTTTTTTATTAAAAAAATCACTACGCCACTGGATTCAGAGTACCTTTAAACAGGTGTGACCAAAATTTCATGAAAAAATATTCATTAATAACAAAGTTATGACAACTCAAAAATTCGAAAACTCACACAGCTAACAGTCACAACAAACACCCTATATCAACAGATATAGCCATTAGAATATTTTTTATGATTTCAACAATAAAGTGCCGCCAGATGAGAAAAAAAAAACTTCCCAAAAAATCAACGTCTGGTGTGGGATATTGAACGAACGTAATATTGGTCCTTTCTTTTTTGAGGAAAACATAATGCGCAGATGTTTCTAGAATTTTTAAACACATAGTTTTGGGATGCTATTCACGAGCTTCCAATCAATGAACGATCAAATTTAATTGTCCAGTTAGATGGATGTTCAGTTCATTTTGCCAGAGCTGTGAGGCAATGGCTTAACGAACATTTTCCAAACCGATGGAGAGGCCGTGGTAGTCCGTTTATAGAGTGGCCACCCAGATCTCCAGACCTCAAGTTTTGGGCTTTTTTCTCTGAGGACTTCTCACACAAAAGGTTTACAAAAACCGCTCAAGAGATAGAAATGAACTTTGTGCAAGAATTCGACAGGTATGTGCAGATATTACCCCACAAGAACCAAGGAACGTAATCAGAAACATTCGTAAGCGCTACGACAAATGTATCGAAATACGTGGTGGATTAGTAGAGGCTTCTAGAATATGAGTTTGAATCAATTGTTGCACTGAATCGAAACATTTCAATAATTAGTTTTCATAGTTACGTTAATTAAAATTTTTTCCTTCATTATTAGTTGAATTGTGTGAATGTAATTCCATTATTTTCATGAAAAAAATTTACGCTAAGTATCTGTTTTTTTTTTCATCTGGCGGCACTTTATTGTTGAAATCATAAAAAAATATTCTCATGGCTATATCTGTTGTTATAGGGTGTTTTTTGTGACTGTTAGCTGTGTGAGTTTTCGAATTTTTGAGTTGTCATAACTTTGTTATTAATGAATATTTTTCCATGAAATTTTGGTCACACCTGTTTAGAGGTACTCTGAATCCAGTGGCGTAGTGATTTTTTCAATAAAAAATTCGCTAATAAAAAATCTCGATTTTCGACTAAGAAAAAATATCGTAGTATGCCCTGAAAATTGGAATAAACATTTAAAATTTTGTCCCAAGGTAGACCTTTTAGTACTTTTCAAAAAAAAATTCAAAAAAAAAATTATTAGAATCTGTTTACAACTTCAAATTTTAGGGGGGTGTTTCCATTAAAAGTGGGTCACACTGTATATCACAAATATATGTGTGAAACGTTGTCATGTACTGTTACCTAATTAGTTGACTAACAACATTTATAGTAGGTCTTTTTTTCTACCTATTTCTTCTCTCGACTCCTCTGTGCGTTTGTATCTGCTATACTTAGCGGGGGCACGGTAGTGTCACAGGACATAAATTATGAATAAAAGTCTTAAGGGATATATCTAATGGTCTAATCATTTATTTTTCTTCTCCTCATTTCCATATCTAAATAATTTCCTGAGTATTAGTTTTAAAGAACATATTAAAGTTTTATAAACTACAGTGAATGTAAGACAAACAAATAATATAATATCAAGATGATACAATTGGTACCAACGGAGATTTAAAGCTGCAGAACGTAAGTGTGGTGCTCCTTTGTGTCGAATTACATACTCACACCAAAATACTGCTTCGTCGAGTTGTTTTATTGGCTGATCATGCATTATAGCTGAACGTTCCTTAACTGTCTTCCTATATCTGAAAACAGAAAATGTTCCTTAGACTTTTATTTTTCATTACACTTTATTGACCATGGTCACAATTAGAAACGATGAACTTTTAGGAGGAGGTATTCTTTAGTTTACAAGGGAGTTTTTGGTTACGGAATTACTTTCCTATGAATAACAATTGTTTCACCAATAATTGTAATAAAGGATCTTCGCAATACTTTTGTCAATTTATGTATTCTTCCAGCAACTCCATGCTTTGGGGATATTTTCCTGTTCCAGTTGCCTGTATCATTTTTTGCGTTGATCGCGACTAGACTCTCTACTTTCAGGAATTTCAAATTTAAATGAATTAACATATAATGACGGTTGGCTTATTCCAATAGCTGTAGACAATCGACGAACGCTTATTTCAGAATTTTGCGCAATTCTTACCAAAATTTCATCTTATTGGTGCGGAGTGATAATTTTAGGACGCCCTGTGATATTTTGGACGAAATGAATCTGTTTCACCCAATCGATTATAAATATTTTGCAATATCTTCCGGTTTGGCTGCCTTCTGTAAGGGTATATTTCACGATATTTTCTGGATGCTGCTTGCCCAGAAAAACGTTCTTGTGCGTAAACGCATAACATGTCTCTCATTTCTTCGTTTGAAAAGTGATTATGTCTCGGCATTTTCAATTATGTTAGGACAAGAATGAATCAGTCAAAGCTTTACTACACACGTTGTTACTGTCACTGTCAACATTCCATGGCATGCTTGTTTCTTAACAGATTAATGCTACGTCGACTACCGTGAAATGTAGTGTAGTGAATTAGTAAAATTTAAATATCTCGAAAATCGTTAATATTTTGAAGATCAAAGAAGTATAGCTTTTTTCTACAGAAATGATGGAACTATCCAAATTAAATAAGTAAGTTGTAAGATAATGAGCGATAAAAAATTTGTAGCTGATTTCATCTAATTCATATGGCTCATGTGGCGACATCTACGATTTAACTCAAATCCTCTCACACATTCTTGTTTACCCTTACAAAAACTAGTTCATACCCTATTTTCAAGTCATTATGTAGAAAAGTAGCTGATCTATTAACAAAAATCTATTTTATTTTTTTCGCTTTAACATCCTGTACCTCAGTAAGGAGCAGACTAAGACCCATTATTGTTAATGAAAATATTATTATTTTGGCCTTCTGAACGTAGATTTAAAATTTGGCCCATTACTTATGAATCACCCTGTATAACCTAACCTTGTGTACCTACGCGGCCTCAGTGGTCGTTTGCATTTGTATACAATCTTTGTTTTGGAGTCGTCGACTCAATTCAGTTATAAAAAAACAAGAAGTGTTTAAAGTGGTAAATTTTCACGTTATACTTGACTACAAAAAAGAATATTCAAGGATTTTTTTGTTGAGAGCAGAAAATAAGGTTAGGTTTATTTTGCCTTAACTTAATACTCTATAAACTTGGTATAATTGTAGTTACAATTAAATGGGTAGCTCTTATCATTGTAGAAATGAAAGCGGACCCGGCTCCAGAATGCTTTCTTTGTATAAGCAGGATGTTGTGGATGACAATGTAAATGTTACTCGTGGTTTAGAAAATTTTATTCGAGTGAGCAAGGAAGGAAAAGATAATTTCCACATATTTCTGCAGAAACACTCCTCTTTACGAATGCACAAGAAGTGTAGGGATAATTTAATCTCGAAGCAAGTTTGCGAATTTGCCAAGCACTCTGGACCATTTAACGAGCCCGAAGAGACAAAAGAGGGCGTTCCTATAGCGACTCCGATTTCAAAAATACCTGTTCTTTTTGTGTTACCTGCTTCGATAGAAATAGAGAAAAGAAAGAGCAGTTTGGTAAAGAAGCGTGGTTCTGGATCAGATCACAGCTCATATTAATGTGGAAAAGTATAAAGTGATGCTAGAGACAGAATTTCTGTTGACACAATGTTATAATTATAAAAAAAGTGATGGTATATTCCCGGAAGAGTAAGAGGTGGAAGTAGAAACATGGGTGGAAGAAGAAACAGAAGGGTTGGAAAGTCAGGAGGTGGAAATACAGCAGAAAAAATGGAAAGGAGGGACGACAGTGGAGAGTTGGAAATTGAGCAAGAGGGAGTCTGCGACGAAGATAACGTTGACGATCAAGAATATTCATCTGATTAAGATGACATGGAGTGTAGTTCAGTTGGATCAGCCCAAAAACTATCAAAACATGGATGTGAGAGAAGTAGGGAAGATTTTTCATGGAATCCCCCAAAAATATAATGGTGCTGATTGCACAATAACAATTTATAGCCAAAACAACCAAATATGGGCCTGTTTTTCGACATGTTTTCGAACTTTACTCGAAAAGTACTGAGTTTATGGTGCATGTTTATGGTGCATATGTATGGAAGCGAAGATATAAAGCGGGAAAGTTGAGAAGTTGAATCTTGAATCGGCGACTTCAAAGCCGCTGCGCGCTCTTTCTTGTGTATTATTTCAGCTTCTAATGAACGAATCTTGACGTTTTTTTTAAATCGATATACCGGATCGAGAGAATTTCAATGAAGTTATTATTTTTATTCTATTTATATAATTTGGCGAACTGTGATAGGTATATTATTCACTTTCAGGTTTTTCTATCGAAATAAAGATGTTTGGGTTATAGAGAAAGGAAAATATATTAAAAATACATTATATTCATTAAATATATACAATCTTTATAGTGATGTACCTATATGCAATTATACATTTTTTTTTATTCTGTCATTTAACGTCGGTCTATTTCTGCGACTGAGGCTAATCACCGACGCCGGGACTCTCTACCCCTAACCGGAAATTTTGGCGAACCCACTAGTGTTCCAACCAGTGGTAGCGTTCTTTAACGAGCCCAACATCCATGGACTTGGGACCTCGGTTTTACGTCTCCTCCGAAAGACGGCATATCTACATTATACCTCGTGCAAACTTCGCATGCGTGCGTTAATAATGTCCATATCCCACTAATTACGTAAATAACTATTATAGTGTAACTATTGTTAATATGATGACCCATATTTTTAATCCCTTTGAAGGAAAAAGCCGCCCAATAGCGTGCATAAAATTGTTTTATAAATTCGAATATTATGAAATAATGTTTTCAAATGTAATTCAAATTAATATAGTGGATTAAAATTAACCTGCATAAAATTTGTAATACAATTCAAGGTCATCACATTAACATTAGTTACACTTTATAAAGTTTTAATTTTTTAATCAATTTTCCGACCTTATTATTCTAAATTTCTTCTCGGCTCTCCCATGTTTTCTCAATCAACAAACTTTTTCTTATTTTTCCCAAATTCCCACCAGATGTTTCACGTGTATTTATTTGACATCATTACAGGTCATTAACTTACACATCTGATTTCCAGCAAATATCTCGATATCACGATTGTCATTGGCCGACATTATATTAATTTATCTACTTATACAAATTTATTTTAACTTAAATTTTCTTCATTATATTACGCATAACAATATAATAATTCTATACGTAAAGTTTGTCATTTCAATATTAATAATGACGTACATGTCAAAATGAAATTAAATTTTTTCAATATGTCATTTCGAAAGAATTGTTATTTATACGAGGATCATCCAACATAATATCACTTATACGAGGTCGTCTCAGTATATTCATACATTTGGGGCATAACTGAGTTTTCATCAGTTTTTAATATAAAAAAGCCTGTAAAACTTCATTAAGGGATAATAGCACGTAATGAATTATTCCACGGATTGGAATCAAGTGTTTTAGAGTACAGTATGAAATAAAATCTATGATTGCCTATGTAGGAGTGGACTGAAGAGATACGACAAATATTAGTTAAATACAGCTGACCCAGACTGAAATCCAAAGGTTAGGTGTAAATACCACAAAAAGGTCCTTCATTTGGCTACTAGACCTCATTAATTGCTAACCCAGTGATAGAAAGAGCAGCAAATCAGAATATTCAGAAATGGACTAGTGAGAAAAGATCGAAAAACAATTATGACTACATTTCACGTCCCATCGCAGCCTTCTAGATCAGAACCTTCTGAGATGACATCACCAAACAATTCAATTTTGTAAATATATCCAGGCAAGAACTAAATTCTAATGAAAAATAGACAAGCAAATCGATCACGAGAGCTAAGCTTTAACTTTAATCCAAATCCACCAATTATGCTTCTTAGAAGCGCACGATAAGTATACTGAAAGATCAAAAACCGAAGAATCTGTAGTTCAGGCCTTAGATTTTGACATATTTTGCCAATAAAAACTCCACCAAGCATTTTTCAGGAGATAATTCACGCAATAAAAATTTTTGCACAATTCACTTTAGATTGTAACTATCGAGATAGTCAAGCAGTCATTAGGGCACTTAGTTTATATTGTATCAGCTCGAAGATTGTCTGGAATTGTCTAGTCAACTCAATGAACTCGAATAACAAGCTTCATGCTGGTGCCAAAAAAAATGAAATAGCTGATGAGCTTGTCAGAATGGAAGTGCCCTCGCTCTTTGTAGGACCTGAGCCGTTCTGCAGGATTGTCTCAGAAATATTGAAAAAGGCGACTCAGCCTCAAACTTTTGTTATTTTAATGCTCTAGCAGCTAGCTGACCACATTTTGGGATTAAATGACAAAGGGCAATGTATATTGAATACACTTATATAAAAGAGGTTAGCGAAGGCGGTGAAATATTTCCTAAAAAATCCAAAAAACATGGAAAAGAGAACATTATAACAATAAAGTACTACAAAAAAAATACCCAGAATAAAATAGAAAATAATTAAGAAGAATACAAATGGAGGAGCTGCTAGGGATAGAAAAGGATGAAATAAATGATCTTGGACAGAAGTATAAAAATTTAATTTTTAAAAAGGACGTACTGATATGGAATGGACAAAGTTTCTTCGCCCCAATTTCATGCTAAAACTATTGAATTGTAATTTATTCTTATAGAAACCATTGCTTTTCGATTGTGATGAAGGAAAGCAATGGATATTATTTTTAAGATAAATAATACTTACGCATCATTGCTCAAAATTTCTTTTAAGGCTCTTTCAAACGATTTTTCATCAATACTATGATAGTCCAGTTTAACTGCGAATCCTTTGGATGCTGCCACATCGATATTTTTAACTTGATCCCAAAACACTGGCAGACCCAATATTGGCACTCCGTGATAAACAGCTTCCGTTGTTCCCAGCAAACCTCCGTGAGAAATGAAAGCTACGACATTTGGATGAGCTGCAATGAAAATTGGTTGAACTTTCTGAAACTTACATTGTTGATACACCTGGTTCGGCAAATACATATGAATAAATACATATTATTGAAAAAACAGTTCTCAATTTAGCATTGCTAGACATGTTATCACATTTTCAATAACAATATGACATATCAGAATCAAAATTTAAAATGTGATCAATATAATTATTAGAAAGTGGATTAGGTAGATGAAATTACAATAATAATAAGGTCCGTCAAACCTCTTATACTTTGGCAAGTTTATCTGAAACCGTGAAAGGAATGCAGTCGAAAACATTCGACATTGCCACGTTTAACTATGAAAAAGTTGAAGTACTGATTATGTAGTGATAATAATTATAAATGGGTCTTTTTATTATTAACAATATTAAAAATATGATTGAACGTTGATTTTATAATGTGCTTGTTTCCTTGGATTTATTCTATCAACAATATTTTCCAATTCATGAATATTAAAAGAGAACACTTTTCCAAATTTGTTATGGGCTTCTTAAAGCTCTGGCAACGTTGTACGAAAACCATAATGACCACACCCTCCGATTACATAATTGGTGATTTTTATCGACCAGCTGACTTCTTATTGGCAAGCGCGTGCGTATGTTTTTCCCTCTCACTTCGTCAATTGACTGATATTGATTTATCCAGTGGCGTTTCTATTGTCAGTTACATTTGTAATTTCAGCTTTACTTGGTAAAATATGTACCGTACGCCATTTGTACGTTTGACAGATATACGCCATGTTTTTCCTCGCCTCTTACCGACGCCGCGTAGCTCCAGATAAACTTGCCAAACTATACATAATTATTGGAAAGGCATATGGAAAGGGTATATTAAAATCAAACATTTCAAAATTATGCTCATGTATACAGGGTGGTCCATTAGTAAACTAGACATATGACGTTATTTTTTTCAAATACAGGGTGTCCCACGACGAATAAGACAAGTAATATATCAGAATTGGGCAGTAGTAGATAATTATAATTTTTGGGGGTGTAAATAAGACCAAATGTTGCACCTTTTCTTATTATTGTGTTACCCAATGAGGTATTTGTTTTTGGTCACGTGACATCGAATTCAAAATTATTAATGGGACAACCTGTATATTTGTGACTTTCTGTGTTCCTCCCGATAAAACAATTGCAACTAACTAGCACACTTGGGGTCTGAAGTGATTAATTCAAGAGATACAGGTACTTAAAGTTAAAGTAAGTTAAAAATTTGATAATTGAATCCCCTGTAATTTTCGGCAATCTTACATTCGTACTCTCAGTACTTAATCTCCGTCGTTTGAAAGTAATATGAAAAAAAACATTTTTAGTAAAAATCTAAGTAGGCTAGTACTCAGTCATACGTTTGGGTTGGGCTTAACAGCACAGGCACTTGCACTGAGTCTAAGTAGGCTGTTAACGCTAATTAATGAAATGTCAGAATATTCAATGTTTCTCATAGTGACAGTTTAGATCAATTTTTGCTGGTTCGTTGTATTTTTCAAGCCTTTTGCGTCAAGTAACGATGGATTTTACTTCAAACTAGTTAATTGACTTGATTTTTGTTTTGGGAGTTTCCGTCAGAAACTGTGTATTAGCGAAAAGAGTTTATAATCAACGATATCCTGAGCGACGCGTCCCAGGTAAAAAGAGTTTTAGAAAGTTGCTCTACCGATTCAACGAAATTGAACATGTGGCGTATAAACCACCAGTAATCCCCAAACGTGCTATCCAAGATGACAATCAAGCATTGGTTATTTTGGCAGTATAACATAAAATCCAAGTCAACAAAATATTTCTGGGAGGGTATTAGTGAAAGGTCTAGGAGACGAACATTAAAAAATCATCATTATCATCAGTACAAATGCATCAAAAGCCGAAAGACATGGATTATGAGAAACGCTTGCGGTTCTGTAACTGGTTTGCCTAAATAAAAACTTCGGCAAGAGCCATGATTTTTCGAAAAAGTATTATTTTCTGATGAAGCTCCATTTCTTAAGAATGATTTGTTAATAATGGCCTTTTATTGATATTATAAATATGTAAAATTGGTATCTTGAAAACACAAACATTGTTTATGAAGACTATTGATCGACTATCTACTTAGATTTTTAACAAAAATGTGTTTTTTCCAAATAACTTTCAAACAACAGAAATTAGGTACTGAAAGTGAATGGCAAAATTGGAGGGGATAAAACTCAGTATCTATTGATGACATAGACTTAATTATAAGTGTATGATTGATGAATATTTAGGTACATAGTATGATGTATGATACACAACACAATTCCATTAATATTCGGCTGGCTTGAAAACAGAGGAGTACTCGTATCACTGCCACACAACTTATCGGTATGTTTAACCTATTGGTCCATGATAAACAGTAGGCTGCAATAGTACTCGACAGCATCAGAAAAAAGGTACAATGTTTGCAACATATTTGTTAGCTGCAAACACACATTAAGGGAGCCGGCAGATATATTGAAGGAGCAGATACTCTTGCAGGAGAGCATAAAAATGTCTCAATAACATCAAACCCTGGCTGGTTCTAACAAAGCTATATGAAGTAGAAAGTATACAGAGTGACTCATAGTTTTTCAGACAGGCCATAATTTCAAGGCGACTATAATTCAATAAAAGTTGATGTGCAGCTATTGGATAGACAATATGGTGAATTCCTCGGTAATAATTGAATATCAAATGTGAGAGGGGGGTCGTGTAACAGCTCATAGTGAAGGTATTTTCATTCTCAATTCATTCAAGAATCACATTTGGTATGTTTACTTCATTTTAAGAGCTAGAACGTTTTATTTCAAGTCGTTGAAAACTCAACATCACAGCTAGCTTTGTATTTGTTTGTGATCCTTGTCTCCCTGGACACGACACGCTCATTATCATAGCTGGTCATGTATTTTCTTGTGGTCGCTCTCTTTGAGATCGCTAAAGTCTCAACACATGATAAGTCGTGCTGTTGTGATATTTGGATTAATTATTATTGAAAAATTTGTGCTAATCCAAAAATTTCATCTTTACTCAGTGATCATGATTTTTCGAAAATGTTCTGGAAAAAGTGGATGGGGAAATTGTGTATGGAAGAATGATAAAGAGTGAATTCACACAACAACAAAAAAAGAAGATTGAAGCTGCCAATCCTCTTAAACGTGTAGGTGAATCTGAAGAATGAGTATCTGGGAATTATTCCGGATGTAAAACTATCCTGAAATTCACATCTGCTCGACACATCATATGAAGGGAAATCGCATTAATGGCAGTAAAACATGCGACATATGGAGATCAATTCACGGAACCCACACTGGCTTAATACAAACTAGGTGGGACCATACCTACGCTGCATTGAAAATCATACAACCGCGTGTTAGCCATACTCATTTTCACAGCTCTTGCTCTGCATATTAAGGCAGAAGAGAGAATAACGGCATAAAGATTTACGAACGCACGAACGTGTGAATATGCTGACCAAAAGAAATAGGAAACATCCACTCAACATCCAGCTAAAGCGAGAGCTGGCATCTGTATTCGTCACGAAAATCCACGCTATTCGCACGTGTCTACCAAACTTACATAGGAAAGGGTTTGGGGGCAAAAAGTTCATCAAAATCAATCATAGTCAAACAGCACCTGAATCTTCAGCATGTCACTAGGGAAGTTTGGGATTAGTATGGGATTGCCAACAAAAACCCTAAGCGCTGGCCAAACACAATACGACAAGATAACGCTCAAGTCGATTTTGGGAAACCAAAGTATAGTAGGCAGGAAAATGACATATTTTCTCACAAATAAAAGATCTGAAATGGAATTCAATAGTCCCGAGCCAGTTATTGGTATATAAACTACAGTTAAGGGGAAAAAAGATTAGATGTACTGAAGCCACGTGCCCAAGCACGGCACAGTAGACTTCTGGTGAAAAAACTCCCGGAGTCGCTGATCAGTGGAATAATAAGCCCAAGTAGGGATTTAATGAAGAAAGTGATGGGATAACTTTCAGCTAGATGTTGAATGTGTATGCCTAAAATGAAAACATGACTTCCATGCAAAACACAATTCCAAATATATTTCATTTTCTAATGGCCACTTGCACCGTCAATATAACAGTAGTTTAAAATTTAACTATTAGTTAATTTTGAATTTTGGCTTGCATTGCAATTTAAGCCACGGTTAAACTCTTTTAAGCCACTGTTAAACTAAGCTACTAATTTTGGAGACTTAAATCGTATATAAACCACAGTAGTATGAATTCTAACCTAAAAAACACACAAAACTGATGTGACTAACGTCAAAAAATAACTCTGTGCGTCTAAAAAATGGATTTTGGAAGAAGACATTTTCCTTGAGGATGATAGGGGATATATTATAAATACCACAAATCTATGAATATTCAACTGAAATTTTAAAATAGCACCCTCAAAAGACCCTTTTATTGGGAACATTTGTTTCAGTTATTAGTTTATAAATTGTCAAAGTATAATTATTGAAAACAATTCAAGAGCAAGAGCTTTACAATTACTATCAATCATCTCAGGGGCAAATTTTAAAAAGAGGAGTTTAAATGGCCAAATGGGGTATATTTGGATAAGAAATCGACTGACACAGTTATTTTTTTGTTAAAATTCTTTTTGAGCATTGAGAGAACAGATTTCTAATAATTTAAAATATCGGTAAAGATTTTTTTCTAATTATACGCCCTACACACAACCACCAGAAATCTAATTTCTTTTTATATCCGAAATCTAACCTCAAAATATCATTGTCTGACGAGACTGAAGTTAGGTGTTAGTACCAACCGATTGTTATTTAGCAAAACTTCCCCAGATTGATAAGTTTATTTTAACCAAGAACCCTTAAATTACGGTGCAAGTGATTGCAATTTAATCGGTTATTTAAATTTTAACAGTTTGTTATTTTAAACAGTGAGTTAGCGAATACGGTGCAAGTGGGAATAACAGATGTTTGGTTTTGTCTGGCGACTGTTGCTCATCGGTGCTAGACAAAGAAAATGTTCAACTCAAGACAAAACTACTTGTATGTTTACTCCTAGTTATTTTAAAGGAAGAAAGTGGCTTTACTCACCCAAAATATCTGCCTGAGGTAGCCATGTCAATATTTTAACGTTTTCTGGTTTCTCTGGTAAGTCTGCTTCAAATTTCCATAAAACTTTTTGATTTATTTTAGAAAATGCATTCAAAATAGCCTTCCTTTTCTCGGGTTCGAAGTTTGCACTCTTCAAGTTAGATCCCATCGAGAAGATAATCACACCTTCAGGCGAATTATCCATGAACTCTTGTAATTCTGCAGGTAATGGTTTTGGTGGTATGACATGGAACCCCCCAATTTCTTTAATATTTGGTTGCAAGGGCACTGGATCATATAAACTGGAATGAGACGCGGCGAGTATTAGGCTGGCATTGAAAATTATTGAAGTTAATTCTGGAGCATCTGGAATCACTTCTTTCAGTACAGAGTTTTGTGCAGGTATCATCATATTGTGAATGAATATCTCACCAGCTATTTCGCGATAGGTATTAATTAGCCTTTGCCAAAAGTTCATGTTCGAGTCATGATCTGCCAACAAATTAGTAACGTATGACGATGGAGAAGGATTGGCCAATAGATAATTACTAAATAAATTTATGGAGCCCGGAGTGAGTATTATTAAAGGACACTTGAATCTGTATGCGAAATATGTTAGTGCATCGCTGAAAAAATGATTTGTAATGACAAGATCGAATGTTTCGTTCGAATGTATAAGGCTTTGAACATTTTTGTTTTGGAGGATTAACCTAGATTTCTGTTTCCCCAAATTTGCCACCCACTCCAGTTGTTCTAAATATGAGAGCTGTCCAAAATCAACTAATTGTGATGTGTAATCTGAAAAGAATAAATTAATTTCTATTCAACCTTATTGAAGAATAATTCATCTACAATTCAAGAGATTCAACCCTCACAATGTGGAGCTGCATTTAATTGGATAAGTTATGGATAAGTAAGTTGGGTAATTAAGATAAAATAATTTTAATAGCTATCAAAGGCATGGAATCGATTATATATGACGTCATGGTGCTTTGACCCATTGCTAGAGGATTAGATGTTCAATGAATATCCTTAAGACTAATTAAAACAATATCTGGTATCCAATGAACAATCTAAAAGTGAAGAATGAATTAAATCTAGCTATTCATTCATCAAGTTATAGTTATAATCAGAAATCAGGGATTTCTTTTTTTATATATCTAGACCAAGGCTGCTCAACCACAGGCCCGCGGGCCACCGTGTGGCACGCGGATGCATTTTAAATGGCCCGCAGCCCGAACAAATGTTTTTGGAGGAAAAGGTGGCGTTACCTTTGGAAACTGATTTACTGAAGAATACATCCTGGTTAAGCGATCTTGCATTTCTTGTTGACGTTACGAATTACCTCAATATTTTGAACCTTAAATTACAAGGCAAACACTGTTCACTTCCAATTATGTTTAATTTAATATGCGGATTCAAAGCTAAATTAAATTTTTTTTTATGAATTCAGCCAGAGAAAATATCAACTTATTTCCGACACTTGAAGACTTCAAAATCTTAATATTACCAATATTGATTATTCTAAGTACGAATCAAAAATTAAATGCTTATTACATTCATTTGAAAATAGTTTTCAAGACTTTGAGAGTAAAAATAAAATATTACAAATTTTTAGAAATACTTTTATAATTAATTCAACTGAAATAATTAGTTATCCTGGCAATATTCAGTTGGAACTAAGCGAACTGCAAAATCATTGTGCCTTAAAAACCTTTTTATGGAAAAAATATCTTCGAAAGCACAAAATGTATAAGAAGAGTTTGCAGATTTCTGAAAATTGGTGCCAAAAGAAGACTTTCTGCAATAACGGACCTGGCATTGCAATTCCTATCCAGTTTCGGATCAACATATGTGTGTGAAAAGGTTTTCTCGGATCTTAATTATATTAAAAATAAATACCGCACTTCACTTACGGAGCAACATATTTCTGACCTGGTGTTATTGTCAACATCTAATTTAAAAGCTAATATAAAAAAATCAGTACAAAAGAAACATTGCCAAAAATCACATTAATTTAAGATACAAGTTTTATTTTTTATTTAGTTTGCTTTGCTCATTGCTCATTGACGACTTAATTTCATATAAGTTAAAAAATCGTTAATGGCCCGCTAAAAATTTCTTACCCATCGGTTTGGCCCTACTGTTCAAAAACTTGAGCAGCCTTGATCTAGACCATAGTCTTTCGCAACCTCAATAACTTCTCTTGATCTCTCAAGCCCTTCTTCTTCTATAGAACTTATTATTGATTATTATTATATCGTCCATATAATGGAGCATGATATTTTCCACCTTTTCGATTTTCAAAATCATTTCAAATGGAATACCCTGTATTTTATTATCATGTTTAATCCAGGTTTCTATTCTGGTTGGAGTCCGTATGATCATACCCTTCACCCAAATTTGCACCATTCTGAGTCATTTCCAGATTTTTTAAAATTTGTAAATTTATTGTTACAGAAATAATAATTAAATAATCCATGGAAATTGGAAATGATAGTTAACTGACATCTTAGCATTCTTAGCACAGCATTATAAACGGACAGCAGAGAAACTCTCCGTACTCACCATTGACACATCACGATAAAAATTGGTGACCTTGAGTCGCTGTTTGGGTGTGAAAGTTCAGGGTAGGATTAAAATTAATTTTACTAAGTTGCGATAGAGTTGCCAGGTCGGTATTTACAAATTTAAATTGAGCGTATAGATATAATTTGACAGTAAGTTAAGATATAATAAATTATATAGGTATTTTTACAAGTCGGGTGACTAGATCATCTGCATAAACTATTGTGTAGAAGTTGCCATCATTGAGGCGACTGACCAAGGAGTCTAAGACCATGTTCCACAGTAGTGGTGAAAGTACCCCTCCCTGTGGACACCCTTTTACAACCAAGCCTTTGATGGTGACATCGTCTACGCTGATTTTTATTGCTCTTTTTGAGAGCATGTTATATATCCAGCCATTTATGGTTTGGGGGATATTCTTGTTGGCAAGTGCGTTCGTTATCTTGAGAAAAGTGGTTTTGTCGAACGCACCTTCTATGTCTATGAATACACCCAGGGTGGACTCCTTGTTTTCCAGCGATCTTTCGATGCGGCCCGCCACAAGGTGAAGAGCTGAATCGGTTGATCTCCCTGGAATGTATGCATGTTGGTTTGGGTGCAATGGGTTTTGAGTTATCACTGCATCTCGTATATATCGTTCGCACAGCCTCTCCAAGGTCTTCATTGAAAACGATGTGAGGCTGATGGGTCGATATGCCTTTGGAGTAGAAAAGTCCATTCTTCCTGGTTTTGGGATGAACACAACTTTGACTTCTCTCCAACATACCTTAAATGAATAAATTGTACACCCTTCCCATTCTTGATTATTTCTTCTCAATGTTATGCACAAAACGTGTGTGTTTTGGAACATACATTAGGTAGGATAAGGGGAAGTGATAATTTCTTTCATTCATCCTTCTCTTCATAAAAAACATGTTTTTTCAGGAATGGGAAGGGTGAATGTACCAATAATTCCCCTTCCCCTTTGTGAAAAATATCCAATAATCAATTCCCAATTATTATTTTGATACACAAAGTTATAAACATGTAAATACGTACTTGGAAAAGTAGTACTTTTTCGTTGTAACTTGAAAAAATAGCTATTTGCATAACAAGTGAGCAAAATGCTACTTTTTCTCCCGAAGATGGAGCGTAGCGGAGTGCAGTAATCATTCAAGGGAGGAAAAGGCATTTCACTCCCATGTTATACATATGATTTTTTTGCCTCTCTCAAATAACTCATTTTAAAATGTTTTATTCATATCTTCAAATTAGTTTGAATCACTCATTTTTTAAATATTATTCCATATTTTGTTGATAGATTATAGAGTACCATTATTGATTGTCGTCGAAATAAAAAAATAACAAACATTGTGGTTTGATTCCCAAAAAATAAGAGAAAAAATAATAAATAATGCCACAAGGAACTTACAGAAGATATAGAGTACCTACCTAACTCACTTTAAAACAACTGTTAATCTGTCAATGGACTATATAATGTTTCTGTCCTAAATTCGAAAACCGGATGTATCTAAGAATTGAAGTCAAATTGTCAATGTGAGGATCGTTAAATTAAAATAACAATTTACTAATTTCTACCATTTCGCAAATTACAGGGTGTTCTAAAAATAAACGGTAAAATTCATACTTATATAATATTATTATATAGTATAGGTCGTCAATGCCGAATAAGTTATTTCATTGATGAGGTACCTTTTACTTTTCCTCCCTAGGGAGTGAAAATAGGACTTTGCTCCTACAATGAGGCCAGGAAATGTTTACCTTGGATAGAGATATGCGGAAATAGTTATTTTCCTAACAAGTGCACGAGACTGCAGTTTACCCGACGCGGAACGGAGCTCGGGAAGCAGTCAAGGGCGGGAAAGACACTCCACGCATAAGTTAGGAACATTATTTTCCCTACGACCGTATATGCAGGAAATATATCAACCCATTTTTCAAAAATTATTTCATTTCAACATACATATACAAAGCTTTAACTAAAAGCTACTAATTATTAAAAATATTAATATTAAAAACACAATTTGTTGCGATCTGTAAATTACTTGAAATTGCCAGTCCAGTGGAGTTATATGGTGTTAACTGGTAAGTAGATGACGTCGATGAGGATGGCATCGGTTGCAGGTCGCATAAATATGACGATCAAGGTGAAGGCAACGGTTTTAAGTCATTGTAGATGGAAGAATTTTATTTGATATATTTCGTAAATATTTATTCACCTGTTGTAACAATAGTTATAACTATAACTAAGTAAATAACTATCTAATAAGGTCAAATTTGCATAATTTTACTTTCCCGCACTAGTGCACCCTATATTTTATTGCATTTTATGATCGCCACTAAATACAGAGGGCTCCGAGTTATGCTGACTTTTTTTCAAAATATGAACCTCTCAAAAAAAAGGGAAAGCTCATTGATATAACAAATTCTAGCAAATTTTCTCTCACATCTGAATAGTTGGACATTCGTTGAATGTATTCAACAACTGAGTTCTAAACATCTCTTCACAGGGTGTTCAGAATTTTCAGTTTTCATTTAATGTGTAATATGGAGCTTATTTTATAAACATTATAAATTGCACGAAAAGTATAATACCTAGGTATGGGACACCCTTACACTATTCAAAAGAGGACATTTTTCGGAACATGGTGGATAAATATGATGCAGGGTGTTCAATTTAAAATGGGCCCTATATTACACATTGAATGATCTGATAATGAAACTGAAAATTCTGAACACTCTGTAAAGAGATGTTCAGTACTTAATCGTGGGATATATTCAACGAATGTCCAACTATTCAGAGAAAATTTTCCAGAATTTGTTATATCAATAAGTTATTAGTTCACATTTTTAGAAAAGTCAGCGTAACTCGGAACCCTCTGTATTTTGGTATAGGGACCCATTATGGAGGAGTATTTTATTTTTTAGTGGCAATCATCGGATGCAATAAAATATAGGGTGTCCCATGAGAACTTTGATATGCCACACTTTATTTGAACATCCTGTATTCTTCAGAATAATTTTAAAATGTAGCCTATATGAATGTACAAATTACTTGAGTGAGAAACATTTTAAAACTTCTACCGTTTCGCTATAAACCTCCATCTCGTTGGTCGTGATTCACCCTGTAGAATGATTCCAGGAGCAGAGGTTCAAATAATATATGTTCTATTTTTGTTGTGGACTAATTAATTGATTTTATTCAATAATTAATGTGTCATTCTTATACTGTTTATAGTCTCATGAGGAGTTCATTCAAAGTCATTATTAATATAATCGTTGTTGTTATTTTTTATATGTACACAAATAATCTCCCACATAATAAATTAAGCCATTGAAAATACAGAAACAATTATATTTACCACTGAAATCTTTCTTTATATCCTCCGTAGAAACCTCCCTTATATTTTTAATGGGATTTTTTTGAGGGTGACTGTTGATGAATGTAACTTCATGTCCTTTACCAGCAAGTGCCTTCATTAATCGTAATCCTAATGTGAAATGGCTGTATGGAGGGTCAGGCACAACTCCTAAGATTTTGTAGCATTGCGTTAAACCGCTTATACTCGATAACAAAAATAGAAAGTTTGGAATAGAACAACGCATTTTCAACGCGCACAATCGTGTAGCTTCGTTAGTACTGATTGGAAAAATATTCTACTGTCCTGTAGCGAGATATATCGATAGCCTTGGAATGTGTATCATCACGATGGGAATTGAACAAAACAATGTTCATTATTATTTATTGAAAATCAAACAACAATATTTTTTTCGTGCAATCGAACGCGAAGTACCTACTTCGCGTTCTCAGCAGAGTCCGCGAAATTCAATATCGCGGCAGTTACCCATAGCAACGGCTGCGAAACCAAACGTCAGTTCCAAATTTGAATATCACTTCCAAATTTTACATTTCTAAAATACTACAAAAACAAGGATTATTTATTATTATTTTCATTGAGTTCACAACGCTTTTGAGTTCAGGAGGAGTGGAAGGTACTGAAATATCGCTATCAGTATTAGACATTTTGCGTTTTGTCAAGAACTGTCAAAATAGTTTGGATATCAAATCCGCGACCGCGAAGCGGGTGGATTATTTGAGGAGCGGGTAAACATACAACACGGCTCCTTCAACTGCGCATGACTCAAAACTTTGCCAAATTCAGTAGTAACATAACAATATTGAAATAAATATGTAAATATCAGAAATATAAAACTAAAAAAAAAACAAGAAAACCCAGGCCCAAACCCGGTTGATCAAAGTGTAACTATGTATAGAAATATCAGAAAATAAGAAATAAAAAACTTGAAAAAAAAAACAAATAAACCCAGCACCTAACCGGGTTTCGAACCTACGACCTCTGAGTTGTAAGCTCAATACCCTACCAACTGCGCTAATCAGCTCACATTCAGTCACATCGAATAGAATGTTAAAGGCTGCTTGGACGCATGCGCACCTCAACTACTAAATTTGACGTGGTGGGTCCAAATCGTCTCATTTTTTATAAACGTCAGAATCTGACAGTAATGTTAGTTTGTGTGTTGTTGTATATTGATGAAGATGTGGTTACTATGGAAATGAAGTATTGTAAAATTTTCGATTGGTAGAGCTACTCTATGTATAATCACTTTGAAATTTCTGATTGGTAGAGCTACCCTACTTATAAAAAGTCTCCAATGTATGCAGGAGGTCAGTTTTCTAACTTGCTACCTGACTCAATCAAAGAAATAAAGCATTTTAACAAATTTAAGAAAAGCTCAAAGTTGTTTTTAAATGAAAATTGTTTTTATTCTCTAGACGAATTTATTGGCTGGAACAATAACACTTAATTTCTGTAATTTTGTCTACTTACTTTCACTTTAAATTTTAACAATACTTTATCAGTCTCGTAATTTTACTCCGTTTTGTAATTTTATTGTTTGCTACTAATGTTCTTATCAAGTTTATTACTGTCTTAACCTACTTTTACCTTAGTATTCTTCTGTATTTGACTTGTCTTATGTCATGCAAATGATACACAAAGATTAATAAATTTATCTATCTATCTATAATCAGGTATTATCGAAATTATACGAGGTAACTTAACTAAATTGATCTTTCTACATGGTTGAAAATGATACGAAAAAAATAATCAGCTTCAAACTTAGCTGGGCAACGAATTGACAGCAACAGATTGAGACTGGAAGCAACATCAACGTGGCATAATGCCCAAATTTACAGAAAAGGATTCAATTCCGGAAGTATTGCTCAAATCTATTCGCTGCAGCTGTTTGAAATGCGCCTGTTTAAAATGCACAAATTTATGTACAATCTACGAGGAAGTGAATGATTCAGATGAAATTGTGGATAAAGAACTATTTCAGACTGGAAATAACATTGGAGATGAGGTAGGTGCCGGTCTTGAAAATTTCGGAGATCAACTAGAGTTGGAAAGGTTTGTCGAATCTAACGATGAAGAAATGCCATCAAAGAAACAAAAACTAATTTATTTGTAATTATAATTCGAGATAATGTATTTATGAATAACAAGATTAACGTTTTTGAAAATATTTTAATGAATAACGTAATCAGAATGAAGTATCTATAATTAAATAGTAAGACTCACATACAGCGTTGCTGAAAAGTCTCGCACCAAGAGATTATCTTTGAAACGGATGAAAGGAAAGTTATGAAATTCTAGGACGATGAATGAGACTCTATTCTGCATATTTTAGAGCAAATGTCGAATGTTTTTGACGTAGCGTACGGCCGCCATCTTGAATTTTTTTAAATGACAGCCTAGGTCGTGTGACCCATCACAAAAAAGCTAATTTTTTTTCTCTTTCCAAAAATAATCCCAATGTATAACTTCACTACAAAATTTTCTATAAAATATCTTTTTCATATTTCTAAATTAAAGCGTACCGTACCTGCTAATTATTTGGACTTGTAGGTTTTTAAAATAAAACAGAAAACAATAGTAGGCATTAAAAACGTCAACCTCATCATTAGTTCATTATTCATGTACAAATTGTCAAAACTGATACTAATTTCAAATTAGTACGAAATTTAAAAGTAAATTAAGAATAATGACATTTATCAGAAAAACAACGCATCCAAATCTTAATGTTAGTTGGATATGGTGATCGCAAACGTACCCATAACGAAGTAACTCAGGTATAAGACCTGAGGGTCTAAATCTTGATGGAGTACCACTGCCGGTGGTTGAACAGGTGAAGTATCTAGGAGTGATCCTTGATAAATCACTGACATGGAAGGCTCATCTTGATAGTCGCCTAAGCAAGGTGACAAACACGTATTGGACCTGTAGGAGAGCCATTGGTCCGAGGTGGGGACTGACCCCCAAAACGATCATATGGTTCTATAGAGTGATTATGCTGCCTATGCTCACATATGCGGCTCTGGTCTGGTGGCCGAGGGTAACCTTGGTCAACTGGCAACTGGCCAACTGGCACGCCTTCAAAGGGTGGTCAGTTTGGGGGCAACTGGCTGAATGAGGACTACACCAACTGTTGCAATGGAAGTGATCCTTGGTCTTCGACCTCTTCACCGTGTGATCGAGGCTGAGGCGGGGAGGGCTTTCCTGCGCTTGAAACGGCTGGGATACGTGCGAAGAGGGGAAGAGTGCAGACACGTCAAGAAGCTCCGGCTCCTGGAAGATATTCCATTTTTGGCTCGAGCGGCTGATGAATGCCTGCGTAAGTACTACTTCGCTACCCCATACAGGGCCATGATGCGGGATAGAGAGTCCTGGGAAAAAGAGAGGAATACACAGCCTAATGGAACTGTCTGGTACACAGATGGCTCATGCTCCGGTGATAGAGCAGGGGCTGGAATTTACTCCAGGAACCCAAGAACACAAGTTTGTGTACCATTGGGTGATGGTGTATCTGCATATCAGGCCTAGATATATACTATATCGGTATTTAATATGGCTTGGTTAAATCTCATCCTGTTTTTGATCCGTATGTTCATTCTTAGCGAAACACGGTTATTTTCGAATTGCAGAATTGGTAATTTATGCGCCTCTAAATTATTCAGTACTTTATATACTGCTGTGGAAACTATTTTATCTTCTCCTGTAGGCTGAGCTTTATTCTGACGGATTTTTGACCTCTTTATTGCTAAAACGTGAGCATTGTCAATTTACAAATCTTTTAATTCCTTTATGGATATCCCCTTGAAATGCTGTCCGCATAATTTGATTTTCCTTTCAAATATTTCAAGTATTGTATTATTGTTAACTTATTATATTGACCAAAAGGCATCACAAGATATCTCGCAAAGCGTTATATATACAATATCGATTAAATGGAATAGTTAGGCTACAGATCCGTTCTTCGCAAAATGTATAATCGGGTCTAATTCATTATCGGACCAATATTTTTGGATGGTAATTAAAACCAATTCAGATATTTAAAAGTACTGAAGGACGGTCCATGATATATTCCAAGTTCACAGCCTAAATGTACCAAATAATATAGGTACGAGAACTGCATTTTTGGAAATTACACCTCAAATGGGTGGGTTACATCTTATGTAAAGGAGAATCGAACTAAGTACCTATTGCCACAACTTTCATGGCTGATTATTGATTGCATTTTTTCAATTTATTATTACCTCATTTTATATTTGTTTATTTTCGGTTCAAAATAAATTATCGAATTTGGAAACTTTAATCATTTTCTTTCAAAATTTCCATTTAAAACCCAATATTTGAAGTTATTAATTCTACCAAATCAGAAAAAGATGATGATTGTTGAAACAACGGCACATTTAAAAAACGAGAAGGACCATTCTAGGAGTTAGTTGAATATCTTCGGAACTAACCTAGATAGTCCAGGGCATTTAGAACAAAATCACACGAATAGAGGAAGTTTTGGAGCACAACAGATATCGAGATGCGGTTTTCTGCAATGTGTTCGGAAAGGTCCCAGAAAAGACTGGGAAAAATATGGGTTAGCAAACGTCTTCTGGGCCGGAAAATACATTTTTCAATTGCATAATTACTTGCACAATTATTATTATGAGAACGATTGGAAACTCGGAAGAATCGCTCGGAAATCGTTACTTGGGCGTGGGAATTACCCGGGGTTGCAAGGTGGTGGCTCTGTGGGGGTGCGCGGCTTTTGATATTAACTTTGGTGCTACAAATTATTATCAAAATTCTCCCTTACATAGGTGTATATTGTATTCCCTTTGATAATAAATAATTATTTGTACATTAAAATTTGGTTGATTTTTGTGATTATTTGTTTTATTTAAAAATGTATTCATTAATTAATCTACCAAGAGTAATGACTATAACAAATCATAGGAATGTACATATAGGTATTAAATATGGATATATATATTCGATTATGATTATTGTCTTAATTCATGGCACTGTTTTAAAGATTTAGTGGAAACTTCCAAAAAAACCAGATCCGGCACTAGAAATTGTTATTGTCTCCGAGTCAACAGTGCAATTTTGTAAGAAATTCAGAAAACATTTTAAACTGGCAACATCGCGGCCATTCCGAGTTAAAGGTCCAAGGTCATCGATGACGTAACTGAAAATCGTTTGATGTTCTACCGGGATTCGTATCTGTTCTCTTTATAATCTGTGACCATACATACATACGTACATAAATAATTTATAATTGCAATCTATAAAATCAAAACTTGCAACTAGCAGCTTACTTTACCTTACTTCAACCAATATAAATAATTATTTATAAATTATAATTCATAATTGCAATCTATAAAATCAAATCTTGCAACTAGCAAACTTAACCTTACTTCAATCAATATAAGTAATTATTTATAAATTCCCACATAGCATTGAAAGAAGATTCATATGCCAAGTATATGCCTTCAACGTTCCGTTTCGGTACATGATTAGCATAATATATGCTGACCACATACTTTTGAGCACATCCCTGTACATACGTCCATAGCAAGTGCTAAGAATCTTAGATTCAAACTTGTTTTTTCCGTAGATCTTTCGCATATGATTCGCACATACCATAAAAGTCCACCTTAAGTTTTTTTTAATTATATATATAGTATATATATATTATATATACCAACCGCCCGGAGCACTCTACCCCTAACCGGAAATTTTGGCGAGCCCACCAGTGTTCTAAGCGGTGGTAGCGTTGTTTAACGAGTCCAATATTCATGTACTCGGGACCTGGGTCTCACGTCTCCTCCGAAAGACGGCATGTCCACATTATAGCTCGTGCTCATTGGTATAATGCCTGCCAGCTGTGATATGCCACCTTGCTGCCGGCTGTACGGGCCCTATACGATAGTTTTCCTTGGCATGGTCACCCATCCAAGTACAAACCACGTTCGACACAGCTTGACTGTAATTATTGCATCAAAGGCGTTCCATTACATTGCTGGGTCGTCGCCCAAAGTGCAACCTGCTTTTCACCTTTGACCGATCGGTATAGCACAAAAATGATTTTCACCTGACTGGATCTTTTGCTTTACATCAACTTGTTCAACGTGAATCGACCCAGCACTGTAGTGGAAAGCATCTGATGCTATAATTACAGTGAAGCAGTGTCGAACGAGGTTAGTATTTGGATGGGTCACCACTAGGGAAGACCGTCGTAGAGTTCATACAGCCTGCAGCGGAATAGCAAATCACAGCTCGCATGCATTATGCCAATGAGCACGAGGTATAATGTATGTATTTCGGAGGAGACGTAGAACCGAGGTTTCAAGTTCATGGATGTTGGGCTCGATATAGAACCCTACCTTGGATCACTAGTGTGCTCGGCAAAATTTCTGGTTAGGGGTAGAGTCTGTTCAATATTATTTGATGCATCGCCTAATTTATGAATTTGTATTTTCAAAACTCTATAATTGGTGGCTATAAGAAGTCCTGCCCCCTTAACCGGCTTGATCTAAGTGGAACATCCACTCCATGGTGGTGCCATGAGATTGACCTGCTCAGGAAGGCAGCGAGAACATCTTTCAACAAGGCCAAAAATACCAGACTTCAAGAGGACTGGAACGCATACAAGTCTCACCTCAGGACAAAAACAAAGAGAGGCGTGGAGAACCTACTGCGAGGAAATCGAAGATTTCCCCCAAGCAGCCAGACTCCAAAAAGCCCTCTCCAAAGATCCCTACCGTCACATTGGTACACTAACCAAAGAGGATGGCACAAAAACTGCCAACCTCGAGGAAAGCCTTGAACTATTAATGTCAACTCACTTCTCTGACTCCAAAACTGCTAACACGGTAACATGGAAGGAAGAGGAATACCACAACCCGACGGATGATGACTGGCGGATAGCGCGACAGATCGTCAACGCGGACAGATTAAGGTGGGTCATCTCTTGCTTCTCCCCCTTTAAATCACCAGGAACAGACGGCATTTATCCAGCTCTACTTCAGTGGGGCCTGGATGCTTTAACGCCGCACCTGGTAGGAATCCTCAGATCCTCATTGGTACTGATAGCCGGAGAGCCAGAGCCAAAAAAACTGTTTCAATTTCTAAAGGCTGGTTTTTTCTTAAATCGTTGCAGCCGATGGGTACACAAGCATGCTCCGGTCAGTCAAGCGTGCCGTAGAACAGATGGCTCAGGTGCGATATTAAAGGTGTATAATTTGACGGGTGAATCAAATGAATTTCTAAAAGCTGGAAATTGTTATACGACTTCTCTATTGTATAAAATAAAAGTTGTGTTGGTCAGTCAGTCATCTATTAGAACAGAGCTGGTCAGTCAGCCCGGATAGACGTAGGATAAATAATTCAGAATCATGTATTAAACATCAAAACATCCGTCAGTCATGTGTTCAGTAGAACAACGTCCGACAGTCAGGTGCAAAAGGTGAAGGTATACCGCGCGGGCCGTTTGAGTTTCAGGCTGCGTATCACGCTATTTCTACGTTTTGTATTGTTATTTTAACAATCATTTGGATGGGACACACTGTAAAACAGATAAATTTTCGTTAATGAAGTGTTTATAGGTTACAATAGAAAGCGAACCCCCTGCATACACGGATATAGTTCTAATTGATGGATTTTTTTTCCTACATTCAATGAAAGACGTTCCGTTAACTTTCGGTAATATTTCCAAAAAATTATTGCAAAGCATTGTGAAATTCGATGCACGAAATATTGCAATAATTTTTGATAAATATTTTTCGCCGTCTATTAAGTATTGCGAACATGTTTAAAGAGATACGTCGGACAAACAAGACTTCAATATCTCCAGTCCCGAGCAGAAAAGAACAACAGATTTTTCCAAAGAGCTTCGCACTTTGAAATTCAAGGAAGTCTTAGTTAAGTTCATTATTGATCACTGGAGTGATAGTGAATTAGCACCATACATAGGCATGAAAACAGTTCTCATTAATTTTGATAAATGCTATCAATATGAAGTTATTGATAGCAAAATCGTTAGATCTATTGTAGAAGATTTCAGCTGAGAAACACACGAAGAGGCAGATACAAAGATAATTTTCCATGTTTGCAACATTGCAACTGACTCGAATATTCTCATAAGATGTTCAGACACGGACATCCTCGTTATAATGTTCTCAGTTTGTCGAAAATTTGGATAGAAGTTGGGACTGGAAACCATCGCAGGATGAATGTTTCGAAATTAGCGGAAAAGTTAGGTCAACCTCTGTGTAATGCACTGCCAGGATTGCATGCCTTCACTGGGTGCGATTTCAATCCTGCTTTTTATAGAAGAGGCAAAAAAAAACCACTGCAATTACTTAGACAGAGCTTGGACTTACAAAATGCCTTCGCTGACGGACGTTGTTCTACTGAACACATGATTGACGGATGTTTTGATGTTTAATACATAATTCTGAACCCTCAGACAAAATTTGAAATTTAAGAAACGAATTGCACTTAATAATTATTTATCATACGTCTATCCGGACTGACTGACCAGCTCTGTTCTAATGTATGACTGACTGGCCAACACAACTTTTATTTCATACAATAGAGAAGTTGTATAACAATTTTCAGCTTTTAGAAATTCATTTTGTTTACCCGTCAAATGATACACCTTTAATATCGCACCTGAGCCACCTGTTCTACGGCACGCTTGACTGACCGGAGCATGTTTGTGTACCCATCGGCTACAACGATTTAACAAAAAACCAACCAGCCTTTAGAAATTGAAACAGTTTTTTTGGCTCTGGCTCTTGGACTATTAGCCAATATGTGAAGAAATGTCAAAAAGTCAGACTCCAGATTTTCATAAAATTGGCCATAAAATGAGACGGGTTTTGAATTTTATTTCATTTAATAGGGTTTCAGAACAAGCAAAACTTTTTATCAGGAATAACATTTTTCACTAAATTAATATTTAAAAAATTTTCACCTATAGGATACTCCATCCGTGGACACGCTGTAGATGTAGATTTTTTGTTGTTATTATGTATTGTACAGTTTAATAAAAATTTTAAATTTGTGTTGATTTCTTTTTTATTTAAATTACATATGTGTCTTAGAATTGTTTACTAATTATAATCATTTCATGAGAAAAAATTAAATATTTAGTTTTTTGTAATGAAATAATTATATAATGAACAATTTTTAGACAAATTTACCTTCACAATCCAAACTAACCAATTTAAATATCCCGCCTTCAAAAATTAGTTCGGACAGCCTTTCCTGGTGCGCTTCGATCAACGTGGTGCAAGGATCGACAACTCTTATTATATTATATTTCTCCATGGAAAAAATGTAATAATGACAATTTCATCTTCTTTCATTTTTTTAGCCTCCATCGCTACGACATATGGCCAACGCAGCCAGAAATGTGAATCATAGAATACAACGATAAGATAGAGAGGTCAATCAATACAGATATTGTTCGATGCTGCTGTAATAGGTATGCAACCAAACATGCATATGTGTCAGTTAAATTGCATACCACCTTGCTGCTTCCAGCAGTAATACAGTATCCAAATGAAATTAAAATTATACTAGGTTATAATACGATTGATTTTATTTTAAAATGATGGAAAGATTCCACGTAGTAGGTAAGGGTTGAAAGTGTTAATTTGATATACAAGTTGAATAAACAATATTCCAAGTCACAAATAAATTCAATAATTTGGAGATAGATAAAGAACACATTTTCCGGTGATTCAAAGTTCATCACAATGGGAAGACCCTTAGCTAACATTCCATGTGATTTGCAGCTCGTTCGTACTTGACAAAAATATTTTAAAAAGCGGAAAAGTTTTTTTTTCACAAGATTTTGTGACTATTCCATTAATTTGTTCATATATTTTTCTATATAGTCTTTTATCACAATTTTTTTTATAATGGAACCTCAAGATCTTGAAATTTTTTTAAATATCTTTCTTGCGTTTTGATAAAAAATTTATTTGTCTGTTTACATTTTTCAGCCGTTTTCGGAGTTCTGTACAGTCTGTGGAACAAGCGCGATTTAAAAATGTATCATCCTATATATTGCTTTTTAATGCACATCATTTTAAAGCTTAGAGTGTCTAGTTTTCGAATGTACTTTTTAATTTTTAATAAAATCCAATCATTTTCCAGAAATCAGGGAAATTGATCACACGGGTAAAAACCGGACGTTTTTTTTTTAATAAATAAATAAACAAATCAATTTTCCATCAAAACGCAAGAAAGATATTAAAAAAATCCTGAGATCATTCAAGACCTCCTAATGTTTCATTATAAAATAAAAATTAGGATAAAAGACTGTTTTTAAAAAAAAATATGAACGAATTAATGAAATAGTTTAAATATCTTGTGGAAAAAACTTTGACCGCTTTTTAAAATATTTTTGTCAAGTACGAACGAGCTGCAAGTCACATGGAATGATAGCTACGGGTCTTCCCATTGTGATGAACCTTGAATCATCGGAAAATGTCAATTTTTTATAGACAGCAGAATTCCTACAGGCAGAGCAGTAGCTGAAATGAGGACACTTTTAGGTCTCATTATCCCAACTATCAAATTTTCGAAAAAAAAATGATGGGAACCATTTTTGTAGATAATAATACGATCTTCATTTTTTATCTGAAAAAAAAATTCATTAATTCGCACATTTAGCCAGATATTAGCCAGGGTTTAGGCCATTTTCCCCTTCTTCCGTAAACTCAATCGCGTTAAGTTTTTTCTTGTTCAAAAACACCTGCCGTGACCTACAAATTGAGCCCAAAGTGAAGTCTTCAGCGACTTTTTAGGAGCTTTCGATATTTTCAGGTGTTCATTTACTGGACTATTGATCAGGTAGCGATTTATAGTGGTCCATCGTTTCTCAATTCTTCTGAACGTGCTTATCTTGATATAACAGCATAACTTAATATCATTTTTTACTATTACTTCAAAAATTATTCACTTTTCTTCGATTTCAATTTAACTTCAGTATTTTATAGTAGTCTTTTTTATAAATATAACCAATGTTAGAAAGAGAAAGGTTTTCTTATGATTTATCATTGGAATAGTTGTTAATCGATACACACTTCAATACACAGAATCACCAAACTGAGTTATACATGTTTTGAAAACAAAAATGATCATACACAAAAAAGTAACAACAAACACGTTTTATTAACAACATTTCCAAAATAAACTAAAAAAAGCGCTATCCCAATAAAAAACCGTTCCTGGAACGTGCACTTCACTGGATTCCATTTCTAGTAGACTATCATATCGTTAGAATGTCATAAAATAAAATATTTTACCAGAGGTGTGATCTACTATGAATGGACCTTAATAAAATTTGACAACAAAGTTTTGTAGTCTTAAACTTCAAAATATTATTGATTGTCTAGTTGTCATATTTTTTCGGGGACCAAAAATTATTTTATTCATTTTATTGCTAGTTAATCTTGACAACGTCGAAATAAAAAATAAAAAACATTATTGTGGTTTGATTCCCAAAAGAATAAGAAAAAAGAATAAGTAATGCCACAAGGAACTTACAGAAGATAAATATAACTATATCTTCAAATAAAAATATGTTACGTCATTTTATATGTTTATTAACATTATATTTGTCATAAATGACAGTTAATGCATTATGGATCGCTAGCGTGGCGTATTTCTAATTCTGATGGGAAAAATGGTGAGCGCTACTACAGGGTTCACATCAATCAGCACACGCGTTCAGCAGGAAATTGAATATCACTCTAGTTGGGATAAGCGCGGCCAATGTAAAAAAATGTCTTCGGTCACTTTTCCATAGATACTGCCAAAATTAAAAACATTTTTATTACAAGGAGGTTAAAAGAAAATATCAATTTCAAATTGCTAAAAAAAATACACTTTCACAAAAAAATGTCTGTCTAAACGACCTCAATTTATTTAAAAAAGTCTCGAGTCCCAATTATAATAATTCAAGATTACCTGTAAAGTATAATAATTTACAATAAATGTACAAATTAAAAGTTAATGTAATATAAATAATTTGTAGATGTACTATGATCGATCGAGTCTTCATTTGAATGAAAATTGATTTAATAAAAAAACACTATTGGTTAAAGTCCACTTATTTTTATCCGTAATTCTACGGAGTTTTCTTCTTGACACGATCTGACGCCATCAATTACTATCCTGCTCTTGAACGTGATTCAACGATTCGTTGCTAGGAGGTTCCACCTCTGATGGCGGCTTGAACGCTGCTGTGTATGGAAACAGAACGTGGCATTTCTGGATGAATTCTTCCAATTGAGCGTCGCAGCTACCCAGGTCACCGATTCTAAGAGATTTTAATATATCTGTACAAACCTAGAAACAAAAATGTTGGTAACTAAATATAAATTGACAAAAATTGAATATAAGCAGCAAACATCACTAATCGATTATTACTTCAACACTAGACTATTCTAGAGTAGTTAATTAACAACTACCACGAGATGGCTTTCCACGAACCATTAATATTGGGCGGAGTAGAATTCAATGAGACCTATGGCGGAAAAAATTGTAACTGTCGCAACGAGTAAAATAATTGATTTTGCATTGCTTTTGTATTATATGCAAGTCAACGTAATTACCGTAAATTCGTACTTTGTTTAATTTTGTGTCAGTGACAAGTTTAAAACTGTGTAGTTGTATTTTTGTAGTAACAATTCGATATTTTGAATCTATAACCAAATATCGATACCATAAATGTCAACTGTATCTGTAAACAAAGTCAAACTTGCTAAAAATGTAACTCTGAATATTGATAAAAAAATTTATATTGGATTAAAACTAAAACTACCGTTTGCCCTAAATGTCTATATTTTCAAATTACATGACTGTATTAATGTCATGAAAAAGAAGGGTCAAGTTTCTATGGAAAGCAACAAAATATGAACTGGTTATAGTCCAGTGTTGACGATGCAAAAATGAAAATTACCTGAACTTACTATTCAAATTATCAGAATTTGTCAAAATTACCATAGGACACATTGGTTAACTAAATAAAGTCTTCGACCCCAGTCAATATGAAAAATCCCCGAAAACAATAGCCATTTTATATTTCCGTTCTATAAAATATTCGAAAAACTATTGGATCCAAATTAGTGAAATTGTCTAAAAATCGGATAATCGTCCTCGCATTGACAACACTGATACATAATGAATAAAATTATGTATGTTGATGAAATCACTCGGTCATATTATTTCGATTATATTTAACAATTACTAATGGACAATCGTTAACATTGGCTCTTGATTGGCTGCTTGCGATGACCTTATTTTAGTTCGCATATTTTCCGGGGCTCATGTTTGGTTCTGGCAACTGTATACTCGTTTATGCAACTTTTTATTGTGCATTGTTGCACATCTGATACGACAATTTAAAAGACTAATTAATATAAAAATATATCAAATTGCAAGTTTTGTTGGCTTTCGAAACTCGTTCAGTTTATTTTATTTTTCCTAGATTTTTCCAGGTTATCAAGCAGAGTCAGAGCCCTGTTAAATCCTTATTCGCACATAACGTCACTGATATTGGAATTGCGACCTTTTATGTGTGTTTAATGTTTAATGATCGAAAATATGATGAAAAGTATAATAACAGAAGAAGAAGAAGAAGGTATGAATCAATATTACACAAAAAACCTGTTATGTCAAATAAAATAAAAACGCTTGGAACATATTATAATAGTTGTGTTCACATAATTCACGTATCTACTATTAATAATAAAACAGATCAACTTACTTCAATATTTACATCATGATATTTATTGTCCAGGTTAGTAACCAAACGTATGGCTTCACTTTGTCTTTTATTATCTAATTGATACATAACTTTGCCTCCTTCTAACACAGCCCTAAGACTATTCGAGTTCTTTTCCAAAAATTCCTTATTTAAACTATTAGCATCTTTGCCTTCAAAATAAACTTTGGTCTCTTGCGCTATCACTTGTTCTACATTGGGGTCCCACGAACCTTTATTTTTTTGTACAAATTGGTGAAAACGAATTAAACAACTGTGCAGTCTCGGGTTTGTTGGATCGACTTTTTGGGAGCGTTTCAGTGATTGTAACATTAGAAGAGCTTTTCCTGAAATAAAGAGAAATAAATAAAAATTAATAAGCTGAAGTTCGCATATATATCCCCACTTGAAGATGACTGCTGCCATTCGACGACAAACCACAACTCTAGCTTAGGACAGCCGAATTGCGAGTAGCAGCTTCTCTCTTTTAAAAATTTGACAAGGAAAAATTCTACAGCTTGAAGGATACTTATGGGAACCATATGATAACCAACAGTGGAAATTCGCAACATAGGTCTGGTCACACCCTGCCCTCCGACTCCCTATGGTGAAGGGAGAAAAGTTCGATAGGACATACATAGATTGGCCGGAAGCGCATGAATGGGCGAATCAAGAACATAATCGCTTTGGAACAGATCTTGGAGTAGAGGAGATCAATATCAACTCTGGGACTTTAAGTGTGTGACAGCGAGTAATTCCTGTACCGGGAAAGTGTAACATCTCAACACGGAGTGGCTAGAGGCCATACAGAACTTGATACTAAGAGCTGTGCATAAGTCTGCTAAGAATGAACAGCTATACTGCTGTCAGGGGTTGAAGACCTACCAAAGCCTCAAATCAGCGTCGCATTTAATCATAGGCACCTGCAATAAAGACACAACACCAGTGAGTGGGAAGGTGTATCTCGGGCTCCTGATTATAAATCTTGAACATCAAGTCCCGAAGTTGCCTAGCAGACCAAAGAAGGGGGGTAGGTCATAGGCAGGTGTGTCCAGAGATACCCCAACGAAACCATACGGTCTAAAGATAGTGGTGATTTCAGAGGTATATTATCTTCTCCAAAGTTATCAATTTTAAATGACGTCCTCTGTTGAAAATTTGAAATGTAATTCACTGGGATAGGATAGTTCTTGATTCAGAACATGACAAGTTTGAATACTATGTCTTGGCTTTTAAATGTGGGATTTTCAAAATACTTTTTCTATAATTAACTATAATTAACAGAGAAAAAACTTACTTTTTCTATAATATACTTCGAATGCCATTAAATGTGTTTCTATCCTGTCTTTGGCTAAGGTTTGTAAGGGTTGTAAAAATTTGATTGCTTGTTCTAGGGGATCATCAACCTAAAAATATTAATTTTAGGAGAATCTATAATAAATTAACAATATAATAGTAATATGTATGCAAATTTGAATAAATTTAATGTATGTACTTGGTAAATTGAAAAACAATTAGAGTTGCAGTTTTCACAATAACTAGTAGTCTTATAAGCTTATAACTAACTACCGAAAAAGCATATTAGTACAATTTTAGCTAAAACAGTGTTCATTTGCAACGAGTTCAAATGCTCTGTTATATAATTTTGAGGACATGTTAGGTTATAAGCCCTTCAAAAAGAAAATAAATTGCCCAAAGAACAAAAAAAATATTTTCAATTAAAAAATGTACTCTTTTATTTCGGCCCACAGTGTACATGGTTTTCTGTGGACTGAAGTGAATATATTTTGACAGGCGACTAATGGATGTCGATTGGTCAATGTATGAATACAAATATCAAATTTTCGAAACTCCGACAGTCTAGTCAGTAAACCTTTCCAATGTGATACATTTATGTCCATCAATATTATTAGTTGGGTGGCTTTTCTTTGAGCCTTGTGTCTCACCAAACATCATAATTATGGTATCTATTGTATTTGAAAATAATTTTTCAGTGTTATTTTGAGAGTTAACACGACCAAAAATAAACACGAGAAACAATACCAAAATTGGCTAGTCCTAACGTATTTACCGATGAAAGCTCTTCAACTCTATAATGAAAAATATTATTTTTCGGTGACAATTAATTTTAGTTGAATTTATATAATCTTACTCTTGCGAGTTTATCCGGGACTAGTTCATCGAGTTGTGGGGCGTCAGCTTCACAATCTCCCTGTTGTCTTGATTTGTGATGCTGATCCCTCTTAACTTGAGCTTCTCGAGCCTGAGCACTTTCTTGTTCAGCCTTTCTCCTTGCTTTCCGTTGTTTGTTTCTCAATTTTTTCAGTTCCGAAGGAGCCAGATTCTCTGAAAATAAAAAAGTAAAATTTAATTTTTAATTGTAATTGTATCTATTAAATAATAAGTAGAATAGCGTATGTCCTAAAAGTTTTGGTACAAAATAATTGGCTTCAATTTTAACAAAAAAGAAATATTATTAAGTTGCCTTTGGAAAGTTTGTTTACTTTGTTTAATGTCATACCATGTCTGAATCTTCTAAGAAGTGGAAATTGATGGTTTCAGCTGACGCCATACTGTGGTGGATCGTGTGGATCGTATTGTAGTGCTGTCTAGCGACACTTATCGAAAGTAGGCCTGAGGTAGAAAAATAGGTGACTACTAAGGATAATTAATGTGGCGCCATCTACATTTTAATCACTTAAAATGTCAATGTTGCCATGTTTGAATTATAAACGAACTAGATATTTCAGTGTTCCTATGGAAACCCTTCAATGTACTTGTGATATTAATGAAAGTGGAAAAGTTGTGTATTTTGTTTGTTTTAAATTGAAAACATTATCTATTTATTGTTCGCCAATCGTCACACTTCTATTATGGAGAAAGATAAGTACACAATTATTGTGAGAAACCTTTTTTTCTAATATATATTATGTATAAACTTAATAATTTTAAAATGTACACGAAAACATAATATTCATAATACCACAAACATATTTAAGGTGTGCGTCTTGGTTTTTTACAGAAACTCTGAAATATCTAGTTAGTTTATAATTGAAATATGGCAACATTGACATTATTAAGTGAGTTAAAAGTAGATAGCTGTACACTGATTACAGTTTCTAATTTCCCAGTTTTCTACCTTATACCTACTTTCAACACGTACCGCTAGATAGCACCACAATCGATCCACCGCAAAATGGCGTCATATAAAACCATCAATTCTCACATAAAAATGAAACCATACAATACATTTATTTGCAAACATTTTTATCTATCATGGTAAGATAAAATTTGTATCAAGGGAATCACTGATTTGTAAAAATTCACATTTACCATTGTCCTACGATAAAAATGACAAAATTTTCGAAAAGGGTTCATTTTTTTGTGAAAATTTCCATTTACCATGGGTATGCCATACAATTTTCAAAAGAGAAACATTTATTTGAAAAAATTTCTATCTACCATGGACGTCAGATAAAATTTGTGTAAGGGAATCATTGATTTGTAAAAATGCCCATTCACCATGGGCGTACGAAAATTTTTTTTGATGGCGTTATTTCATTTGGACAAATTTAATTCCATCATGGGCGTACGATAAAATTTTTAAAAGGAATTTGTTTGTGAAAATTCTATATCATGAGCGTCCCACAACTAAAATTATGTTATGTTGTTTTCATTTCTGTCGGCAGTCCTCAAGACTGCCTATTTGCTTTTTTGTCATTTTTTAATATCTATTTCCCAATCAAAAAATATTCATTTAAAAAATTTAACATATATATTAGCAATACAAATGATTGAATAACTATTTTGATAAATATTGCGAGTTTTATCTATTTTACCTGTTCTTCCCTATAATTAATTGGCCTTTTAGCACAAAAATTATTAAACATGCACATAATCGCAACATTCACTCTAAATTCGGTTTCCAATTTAAACACCTCACGGATTTTTAATCAAACCATTGTTATTCGTTAAAAATAAAAAAATTAATATTACAGCTTCGGCACAAAAAAAATTTATAATAAAAGTGACCTCGATGATAACCAGGAAATTATTTACATAATTGTAGGTCCACCGCTAGAGGGAGAAGTTGAATATATTAAATCTATGGTTAAAATTTATTATTTGATTGATATTAAAGTTTCATAATATCGATAAATTAACTCCTATAAATATAAAACGTTTAATTTGACCGCTATAAAAAAAGGTGCATCCTCTTTTATCATCATAATCAGATGCTTTACGCCACTTCAATGTTTGCCCGGTTAGTGAAAATTATCAAGTATTGTTGATACTTGATACTGTTTTTTTTTATAATGGAACCTTAGGAGATCTTGAATGATCTCAGAAATTTTTTTCAATATCTTTCTTGCGTTTTGATAAAAAATTGATTTGTTTATTTCAGTGGCGGCTTGTGAACTTTTTAAGAGAGGAGGCTGGACATGAAAATATACTTTATTAAAATTTCATAAAAAAGTTGTTTATAATGTAGTTTCTTGTCTACCAAATTATATGTTTTCATCCTTTCAGTTGAAAAATTTTCAAATGAAATTCTGTATTACGGAAACTTGAAATGTTATCAATACTTGAATAAATTATTTAAGTGAATTTATGTTGTAAAATTTGAAAAATAACATTTGTTTGATCAAATATTAATTTAAAAGTATCAAGAAAAAACAAAACTTAATTATTCCCGCTAATCATCTTAAACAAAACAAACACGCACGCACCCACGCTCGTATTCTGTATTCCGTAGTTCGTTTTGGTTCGTATATCATCGCAACCGCTAGAAGCTAGCCTTCTGAGAGTGTTGCCATTTCCGCTATTTTTTACGGTATTAGCAATTGGACTGGTAGAAAAAACGGCAACTGTGTTGAGCAACACGCGCTTCGATAGAGATGTTTGTGGAATCTAAACTCAGAGCATTATTGTCAGATTCTAAAATAGGTAGTGAAAACGGGGAACTAATTGTGAATTAAATTTTTTTTAAATAAAATGTAGAATGATCAACAAAATATTTCTATTTGCTGGATAAATTGTTGAGCAGGCTAAGCCTACTTAGCCGCTACTGGTCTATTTGCATTTTTCAGCCGTTTTCGGAGTTCTGTTCACCCGTTTGTCCGCCCGCTTACAAGTTAATGCATAGACAGTAGAATTCCTACAGGCAGAGCAGCAGCTGAAATGGGGAGACTTTTAGGACTCATTATCTCGATAATTATCGAATTTTCGAAAAAAATTATAGGGACCATTTTTGTAGATAATAAGACGATCTTCATTTTTTATCCAAAGAAAAATTCTCTTATTCGCATATTTAGCCAGATATTAGCGAGAAATCCGTTTTCCAGGGTTTAGGGGGACATTTTCCCCCTCTTCCGTTAACTCAATCGCGTTTTTTCTCCTTTAAAAACACCTGCCGTGACCTACAAACTGTGCCCAAAGTAAAGACTTTTCAGGAGCTTTCGATATCTTCAGGTGTTCAGTTACTGGACTGTTATAGAAAACATTTATCATTTCATCTTGGTTTGGGAAACCATGATGTATTATTAAATTAATATACTACTGTCAAGTACGAAACGAAAGTGGAAATATGAGAGATTTCATCTTGAGAATTTTATCTTTTACAAAAATTTTAGAAGAAACTAATAATTGTTCATTACTTTCATGAAAGTACTGGTAACAACACACTTTAATACAGTTAGTATCCGATACAATTAGCTTCATAAAGTGTATGTGCAATCTGATCAAATAACTATAATTCTTTTTAAAAGTATCAAGAAGTATAGAACGTAATTGTTAGCAAGTCATACGTATGGTATAGGATGTAGACCACTATAGATTAGGTACCTAAAAATTTGTATTATACGAGGACAGTTCGACGAAAGAAAAAGTTACTGTATTGTAAGAAAATAGTATATTGTATAATTAGTGCAGAAAAGCATAATATTCCCAAACGACTGTGACAATTACCAGGCGAGGAGCGTAACGACGAGTCTGGTAACACAGGAGTTGGGGAATATGCTTTCCAACGAATTATACATACTATTTTTTCTTCGATCGTTGATTTACATTTAAAAAATTAATTAAAAAATATTTCATTCAAGATGTAATCAAGTAAGTTTAGATAGATTTCTCTATGTTCATATTTAAATATAGTGGTAACCATGAAAATTACTTTTTTATGACAAAAGTAAAATAATTTTTCTCTGATAGAATATATTGACGAATCACTTAATAATAAAATAGAAGTGGCTAATAAAATATTCAACACCCCTGCCTCGACTTCAAATGAAAATGATCGAAACCAGATAAACCAAACGATTAGCCATGCTGCTTGAACGTCTATAAATTCTCGTTGCCCTCCAGTACAATTTACAAATTGTACAAACTGTAGGTACAATAAATGTAAATATTAACAACAATTAATTTGTGTTCAAGAATATCGTTATAAATTGGATGTTTCTTTTATTCCTTTTATAACAACTTTATCAGTATAAAAATTAAAACCATATACTTTGTTTCATTTTATTGTAATAATCGATTTGTAACATTACCGCACGCTACAGCAGTGCGGTAAGAATATTTTCTAATTGCTTAGCAAATGCCCACTATTTTGGAATGTTGAGCTTTGCGCATAGAAAACAGGTCAAAATAGTGTCACTTTTCCTACGATCGGAGAAATAGTTATTTTCCTAACAAGTGCGGAAAGTGATACTTTCCCGCACGCGACTGCAGTTGATCCGAACGACGCGGAGAGGTCAACGGCGGAAAAGACACTTTACGCATGAGTTAGGAATATTATTTTTTCTACAACCGTATACACAAAAAATTATACCAACCCATTTTTCAAAAGTTATTCTATTTCTACATACATATACAAAACTTCAACCAAAAACTATTTATTATTATAAATATTACTATTAGAAACACAATTTGTTGCATTCTGTAAATTACTTAAAATTGCTGGTCCAGTGGAGTTATTTGGTGTTAACTGGTAAGTAGATGACGTCGATGAGGATGGCATGACGATGAAGGTGATGGAAACAGTTTCAAGTCATTTGTAGATGAAAGCATTTTATTTGATATATTTTTCTTATATCAAACCCTGATGGTTTGATAGTTGTTTTGTGACACTACTTTCAAGAATGTACAGGATTGTATCAAAATATCTTCATCATTTTATATTTTCAAAAAATTGAAAATGCAACAAAAAGCTAAAAAAGATGTAGATTTCATTTGATGGACTATTTCGTAAATATTTATTTACCTGTTGTAACAATAGCTATAACATCCGAAGTAAAAAACTATCTAATAAGGTCAAAATTTGCATAATTTTACTTTCCCGCACTAGTGTCACAATTTCACATCCAAAATGCGTGCGGGAAAGTGAGTTAAAACGCACGGTCGTAGAAAAAAGTTATTTCCGAACGTTTGTAATTTCGGACAAGACAAGATAGAAATTATCTCCATATTGTCGCTTTTATTTTTTTTGTGGATTGCGGAATTTTTTTTTGTTATTTGTAGAGTCGAAACTTAACTAAAACTACTCATGCTATATGTTTAGGTATCAAGTATCAACAATATTTAATAATTTTCACTGACCGTGCAAACATTGAAGTGGCGTAAAGCATCTGATTATGATGAAAAGACGTTTTCATCGCTGATAAAAATTCTGGAATTCTGGAATATTGAGCTTTGCGCATAGTCAAAATAGTGCTACTTTTCTCACGATCGAAGAAAAAATATTTTATTTTTCAACATAAACTTCTTTGAATTTACACATTTACTTCAGCGACTTTCCAATTTTTCCAAACCCAACCTAACCAAAAAATAATATTTCAGAAGTTCCGCAAAATACTCGCTGTTCTCTGCAATCTTCATTTGTCCGAAATTGCTTTCCACCAAACCATTTTTTTGAGTTTGGAAACAGGAAGTAATTTGAGGAAACCGGATCAGGTGAATATGGCGGATAAAACAAATAAATCGTAACGCAATTCGGCCAATTTGTCGGAAAAATAGCGGGCGAATGGGCAGGAGCATTGTCGTGATGGAACAAAACTCTTTTCTTCAACAAAGGTCGTTTTTTCTCAAGTTCAGCATCAAAACGTACAAATTAATAATAATATAGGCAAGTTATCGTTTTCCCTTTTTTTTAAATAATCAATAAAGATTAAACTTTTGGAATCCCAAAATACTGTGGATATCATCCAAGCTTATACACCGAAACCGATCTATAAATGACATTTGCAAACTAAAATGGTTGGTTCTATCATGCAGATATACCAACCCCGTTTAACTTTGAATTGTAATTCAATGTCCTTCGTGGATTATAGCCAGGGTAGTAGTTGTTGCTTCATAATGAACGGTCTTTATTCTTTAATTCTCAAAGACTCTGTAAGGCGTTATAATAGCATTATACTATTTCTTTTGACATCTATTGATAACACACTTTACTGAAATGACAATTTATTTGCAGGAGACTGTATATAAAGTAGATAATTATCCCTTACCAATTTTCCACTCATTTCATTATTTATAAATTGACTACTATAATTTATTCTCTTTTCTCTTATTTTTTTGGGAATCAAACCACGATAATGTTTTTATATTTTTTATTTCGATTTGTCAAACTTTTTTCGTTGTGTCAGATAGGGACCAAAAATTAATTAAAAATGAATCAAAATCCAAAAGTTACGGATTCATGAACTGAAGGAAAAAATGTGCGTGGTTGTAAAAAAAATATTGTGCACAACATGTGTACAAAGTAACTTTTCGCATTTTGAAATACTATTCCAGTTTCAGTGATCAATAATAACTATTATTTTATATTAACAATATACGGTTGAACTTATAATTTTTCTTAATATTTGAATTTATCATATTGAAACATAAAAAATGTAACGAAATTTAATCATATTTGTGTCTAAGGCGTATTGGGCTAAATAATAATGTTTTGTGGTCTAGAATACAGTTAGAACATTGGACAGTCTTAACGAATAACTCTGTATAAATAATTATTTATTAATGTCTTCATATCATATCATATTATAACTAAGTTCTTCACTTGATTTACTTAATGAATGTTGTTTAAATACTTGTGGTAAGATCTGCACTTAAAATTCATATAATTTAAAATACTTTCAATATAATGTTACGCTTTTGTTGTGAAAGGTGTGGTCATTTTATTTCAAGGTTCTGTTGTTCGAACACCTTCATCATTATTTACGTCAAAGGCACATTTCAGCAGCAATATATGGTTAATTAATATACAGTGTGTAAAAGCCAAACGGAATAAATTCATTTTTTCGGTTTCTGTCAGTGGCGGTACCAGAGGAGAGGCATTTAAGGGTGCGCGCCCCCCCCCTCAGCTCTGCTTTTTTTAATAATCTCGTTTTACATCATCAGCCGACACATCTACTAATCTACTTGGGAGACGCTGGTCAAGAAAGAAATATCTGAAGACCATTGGGTAACTCTACTCCAAATGAAAAGAAAAAAGTTTGATCCAATCTACTTGATGAACGGCGGGTGTAATTTGCGGCGGTCAGTTTCTATAATCGTTACATGTAAATTGCAGCGAACGGCCAACAAAGAGCGTTAATCTTACCTGTAAATTGCAGCGGCAAAATTTATGAAAACCAACGAGTTAAACTTGAAACAAACCGTAGATTATTTATACTGCATTACTTATCTATACTAAAGAAAAGAAAAATACTTTTTAATATTTATTAATTGATGACCAAATACACATTAGTATACTATAAGCGCTATAATAAAATCAAAAACAATATTTACACTAAATGTTAGGTTAGGTTAGGTTAGCTAACAACTCCAGGAATAGATAAGCTGTAACACCTATTATCAACTCTTATCAGGTATACGGATTAAGGGTTACCAAGCGCTGCAATTTACATCTGCCCGTAATTTGGGCGCTAACCATCCTTCTTTACCTGTCTGACCAAGAAGGGTAGATAATCCGACATGTATTTTGGGCGCTAAGAAGTGCAGATTGGTCGAGTCATAAAATAACTCTTATCTTAATAATTTAACCACCAATATTTGGAAAAACCCAATAGTTTTCTATTTCTTATTTTCAGATATTTTTATACATAGTTACACTTTGATCAACCGAGTTTGGGCCTG